>WUQG02369900.1:0-18114 GCA_011317285.2 Androctonus mauritanicus | reverse complement strand
ACGTCATAAAATCGACGCTAAAGTAAATTGACTTTATTTTGATGGGCAGACGTGTTCCATGTACGTTAGTAACTAGCAAATATGATGACCAGATCCAAATAAGGGTGTAGTATCCCAATATGCACTACTATACCACGTTACCCTATCACTTCGGTAGCTTCATTCATGCTAGTATTAAGCAGACTATCCAAAGTGGCTGTTAATCTTATGGTGTTCGGCGATATAATATAAACTACACCGCATTAGCCACATGGAAACGGCTTCAGCTTTCCAGTTTGAAGGACCCGGGTTCGAGTCAGATACCACCCCTTGAAAATTATGATGGTGGTCCGGGTTGGCATCAATCCTCGTCGTTCATAATCCGGCTGACTTTTTTGCAATGGTAGGCAGTCTGTGGAAGGATGTGTTTTGTCCCGGAACTTAGTATTCTTAGGAAATGGAAAACGATGTCATCTGTTGACAAAAATACAAACCTTGTGAATATTGGATTTATTTTTGTAACTCCTATGTTACATGAACATTTATTTCATTGTTTAATCATCGTCTCTTAACATTCAAAACGTACTACATGAATACAAGGAAAAGTATAATAGTGACAGAAAAATGCTTAATAAACTTGCGTGTAGGAATTGCAATATATCTATTTATTGGTCAACAAATGACGCCACTTTCCACTCAGGGTACTAAGTGACGGAGTACGACCCCTTCCACAGGCTGCTCACCCCCGCGGAGGGGTCAGCCAGATGGTGGAGGACGGGGATCGACCCCATGATAAATATTTTCAAGGGATGAGACCCGAGACTCGAACCCGGGTCCTCCAGAGTTGAAAGCTGAAGCGTTTCCACGCGGCCAATCCGGCCGACATTTAGAAAATATTTGAAAGTATAGGAACGCGTTGGCATGCCACGCAGAAAATCCCGTTTGAGTCTCAGATCGGGAATCTCACGAAAAGTTTTTCGGGGTTCCGAGTCCGACCGGCGATTGTCACCCTTCATTATCTGACCTACTTCTACGGGTGTGGATGCAATCTGTAGTTAGAACTGGTCCTGGGTCTTTAATAATCTCATTAATCGGAAAGGAGTGTAAAAATAGCAAAAAATAAAAACATAGCGTTAGAATCGGTTCAGTAATCCATAAATGGTGCAAACAAACATTAGTATAATAATATATATACATATATATATATGATAGGATAATAATAATTACTATAGAATATTCATTAAAAAACTATTATCATACATCGATGATGTGTTTAATAATTTGTCATATTAAGTTCGATAGTAGTATATTTTTTATCCGGTAATGTCGCCTCAATCTCCAATTCATTCCGTCCTCTTTAAATTGACATAATACGTGTGTATTACAAACAGATTACAAAGTGGAACGATCCGATGGTGAAAATTGTTATCAATAATTAATTTTAGATGAACATTTTGTTAATTCGGGATTTGTAATTTGTGTCAGGAATTCAGCAATATACAATACGAAAAAATTTCGTTATTAAAAACAAAACTATGGCTGAAGCAAGAATTGCAGTAGCAGAACCAAGAGTAAGTAAAGAAAGGCAAACTAATTGGCTTGATATTGGAAGAGTTTGGACAACAACTATCATCAGAACTTATTATAGAACAAGGTATGATAATATAAAAGTAAAAAAATTTAATTAATAATAATTAGGTTATTGAACAACATTGTAAATACGCACAAAAAATGTAAACAAACTTATCTATAATATATATGTCAATGCAGATAGCGAACGTAATCGATTAATATTTTGTATATATTTTCTGATGATATAGTATTTAAAAATTTTAATAGGTCATTTACAAACCTTCAGATGTTGAAAATATATTTTATATAGTTTTTTAATTTAAAAATACTAAATGATACTAAATTAAATATAAAATTTTCAAGAATAAAACTGATTCTTTATAACAATTTTTTTTTGCATCAAAAGCAAATCGAGTGTAAATAGAATACAATGATAAATATTTGGAAAATTTCCAATTGGCAATTTGTTCCTATAGAATAATAATCAATTTGTTTGCAAATGAAAATCCTACTAACAATTTAAAATTAAGATAGAGAACATCCATTAAATTGAAAATTTTCAATATTGTCAGCTTAAAATATAAATTTACATGCAGATTAAAATTTGTAAAAGTCATGTTTCTGAAAACTATAAGACATTGAATTTTTAGCTAGAACTACTGTATATATATATAAGTACAGTATATATATATAATTTGTATTTTTGAAAAATACTCCAAATAGTAAGGATCAATATTATAAATTATTAAACAGTAGTATCATTTTAATGCAGTAAAATTATTGCAATGAATTTTACATAAGATTCATCCATATTTTGTATTTTTTATGTAAGTATCCAAAAATAGAATACTGTTAGAAAAACTTCAGTTTATAAGTTTTTAATATATTACTTCTAAGTTATTTTGCATAGTATTGAAATAATTAATTTTGACATCCTTTATCAAAGTAAATTACAGGCAGCTCTTTAAGAATATTGCTGATATTATATAGAAAAATAGAAAATAAATTCATGAAGGAATATATGAAAGTGATTTGATCATTGATATTTTGCTTTTACATATAAAATATAATAAAATATTTTGCTTTATATTAATATGTACTGTGAGATTGGGCTTGTACAAAATATAATCCATGATAACTTTTGGAAATAATATTCATTTATGCTAAAATCATTATTGTGAATATTTGGTTCTCTAAAGATGATGATTTGTTGAAGCTGATTCAAAATTGGATTTATGTGGATCTAGAAGAAGTGCATTAGATATGCAAATTGAAATGGTTGAATATCAATGCCTGACAATATATGAAAATAAATACATTTCTGGATTTCTGCAAAAGTCTGAATAGTGAAAGATATAACCATTAATAAAAGTTGCATTGAAAATGTTTAGCATTTTTAAAAGCACATGTATTTAAGGAATGTATATTTGTATATTCACAAATATGCACATGTATGTAAGGAGTGTGTAAGAGTTTATTTTTAGTTACAAATATGAACAAAAACAGGTATTTTATTCTCTTACTGATGTAAATATTGAAGACCTTTTGAAGATTTCCATTAATTTGATTTTGGAATTTGAAAAAAAATAATTGTCAAAAAAGAAATTACTATTTCACATTAAATTTTCCATTAAGTATTTTATTTTTATTAGTGATTAGTATACATACTTTATATGTATTATATCTTCAGTTTGATTTTTTTTAATCAGATTCATCTCTTTTATATAAATAAATAGATAAGTTAATTTTTCTTAGTTATTTTACTATTTTATAAACTTAAAAAATAATTTTTCCTTTCTTGCTTTTTTTGAAACAATGCCTAGTGTAGATCATATATTTATTATAAAGTCTTATTACAAAACTTAATACAATAGAACAGAATATAAAATTTTAATTGTTGGAATGAATTTTTTATAATAGGAATAGCAAAATATGCTAAAATGAAATTACTATTAATTTGCTATTTTTAATATTTGTGTTAAAATATATAGAAAAAATTAATATAAAATATAATACAGTTTAAACACTTGTTCGATTATGTAATAAGAAAAATATTATGTAGTAATAAGGAGAGAATTCAATAATCCAAAGAAGCATGGAAAGATACATGTTAGAATTCACCAGAAGAGATTGCAATACCAACACCTAGATAAGAGAACAAACCAATGTAGAAGACATAATAGTAGCAGTTAAAAGCAGTAAGTGGTATTAAGCAAGCTACATAATGAGATATACTAATAACTGTTGAACCAAGAGAATTAGAGTGGCAACCAAGGCAAAGGGAAACACATCTTAGAAGGCAATATAAATTATAAAAAGATTATATTAGAAAAGTAATTAATTGCCAGTAAATACAGATTGCACAAGATAGATACATACATATGGAAACCAAAGAAGGCATATATATCGAGTAATGGATGAAACAAAAATGACGATGGAGAGAATCTGTAGAATGAATTAGTTGTAAAAAATTGCTGGTAATAAAGTTTATTATTATGTTGTAAAATATTAAGGATTAAAATAAGAATTTGGGTAACAGTTATCCTAAGAAAAACAATAGTATATTATGAATTCAAGTTTAAATTCATAAAAAGTATTTAGTAGATTAAAGATTCTTATATAATAAATAAATAGAATAAAAGCTTTCTTAACATATTCTTATTTTATAATAATAGATAAATACAGAAATTGTATCATAAATTCAAGTTCTATTTTAACTGCATACCATTTGAAATTGGATTTAATTTATGGCATATTTTACAGAAATTTGCATGAATCTTCTTTAGATTAAATTTGTTATCTTTTAAGTAATATTAATAACAGAAATGCTAAAAAGAATTTTTCCAGATCATTGGTAGCAAAAATTCATTTAAGATTTTATATATTTAAAATATGCTTATGGCCATACCAAAGCAAAAGTTTTGTGCATGGTATATGTTTATCAATAGAAAGTTTTCATTTTTGAATTGACTGTCATAAACTATATGTCAGTGATTATAGACCTGTCGTATAATTTATAAGGCACTCTAATACTATATTACACTATTTAAAATTTAAAATGATCAAATTAGAAGTTTCTTTATTTTTCCAATAAACACTGTTTGGAAAATATTTTAATCCAGTGGTAATAAACATATATAATAGAGTAGAAAATAAAATATTTAGATACATATACAATATATATATACATATATAATATATATACAATTAAGAATATTATTTGTTAATTATATAAAATGTTTAATGAAGTTTTTTATTGAAAATATTATAAATGTCAGTAGAAATTGATTTAATTTATCAATAATAATTATAATAAACTGAACTAACTTTATTGCAGAAGGCAGAGGAAATTTTAAATTCCAAAGTGAATAAGTACTTTTCATTAAATATACAATAAAATTAATGTCGTGTTTTATTATTATTTAGTACAGTAATACATTTTTTTTTATCATTATACATGTTTATATTGAACCTGTTTGAAAAGAACATGCATTACTTTAAATATGATTACATAGTTGTGGAATACAGAATTTAATTTTCTTAAATTTTCATGAATTGATGTGTATTTATTTTTAATAAAAATATGATCAAGCAAATTTAATATTATAAAACTTTTCTTTCAATGACATAGTAAATTTATTATATTTAGCAATCTCAGGTAATGTAAAAATGACAATGCATAATATTGAAAACAGCAAGGTTAGAACAAGAACATAAATAAAATTATTTAATTTATAACAAAAAATACTAATGAAACCTGATTAATTCTTCAACTGGAGCTGTGAAAAATTGTATAATAGGGATATAGAAATATAATGTTTAAGAAAGTTTATCATGATACTATAGTTATTTGAATAAGCACTATAATTTAGTATATAAAAATATAATGTATCTTATGCTGGAGTAGAGTTTGCTTTATTCTTGTGATTATGACTGAATTTTCCACAAAATCAAATTTATATTTATATAATAAAAAATTAAGTTTTATAAAAAAAAAAATAATAATGTATAGTATTTAGTGTGAAACTTAAGTCAATATTTTGTATTTAGAGTAGTTATAACTGGCATATTGTAATTAGTTATTATGATATTGTTAAAAGTATTAAATTAAATGAAAGATGGAATTTATTCTATTTCCATTAATCATAAAAAAGTAGAAAATGATTTTGAGCTTTCCAATGTATTTTATTATATAATAAAATATATTGTTATATTTTATTATTATAATAAATGCCCTATATATTAGCAGAATGCATATTTTCTGATCTCTGAATAACTCTCTCTCAATTTTATCAGATATCCTGCAATAAAATTATTTGCATTATAAATTAAATTGAAAATAATAAATAATATGAGATAGTTGATGCATTTGGATGCATTTTCAAACGAAATGTTTTAGAGATTACTTATACATACTGTAATACTATATATTACTATGCTATTATAGTATATACTATTGATATATTCCAATATATCAATAAAAATTATAACTTGAAAACAGTAAATAAATTAGTGTTTTATACAATTACCGATTTCGTTCAACAATGGATGTAAATTATTTCAATCAAAAATAAAATATTTATTTAGTTTATTTTATGAAATACTTTATTTGATATCTATATAACTAAAAAGGTATTTTAATTCAATTCTTTAAGATTTTTGTATGAATGTCTTCTGAGTGCTCTAACAAGTATTTCGATCGATTTATTTTTTACTTATATTGATTTGAAAGCGGGTGAGGTAGATTCATTCCTATGATCCTCTGTTCGTATCCAATGATGCTGTTGTTGTTCCCCAAATGAGCAATGAAATAGCAAATAACAAATTGCTGAATTCGAAAAATACAATCAAATAGAGATCTAATAAAGTAAGTGATTCGTGATTCTTTTGAATCGTCGAGTTTTCGAGTTTACTTCAAATGGTTTTGCCGGAAAAGTTTTCCTATCACAGGTCCTAGCTTATAATATAGAACCTGTCTTGTTCGGTATGCACTAAAATGGTCGGTAGACAAGTTTTGACACTGATGTCTGAAACTGCCCTAACTAGTATCTCGTCCCTTCGAACAAAAAACATGGTGATGCTAGTATAGAATAATCGCTTCATATAAAAATTTTTGAAAATATATATTTTTATTTTGAGTAATAATAAAATTTTTCAAATATAATTTTGAATGCGTTATGAGATTTTTATTTTTATGGCGTTTTTAATTAAATGTTCATTGACTTTTTACTATACTGTATATGTAAAAGATCGGTTCTCCTTTAATAATATTGGATTAGCTGATTTTATATTTTTTTTTTTTTTTTTTTTTTGCTGGTATTTGAGATATTTTATAATAATCCATATTCAATAAAAGCATGATGATTAAACGTTTTATAAATTATTAATATTTTAATCATTTTCGAAAATTTTATTTTATAAATTTATATATAATTTATTAACTTATAAATTTTTATTGCATTATTGATATATAGAATTTATTTAATTAAATTTATTAAAAAGTTAATAAAATGTAATAATTAAATATAGTGCAGTGCTCTAACAAGTATTTCGGTCAATTTATTTTCTACTTATGTAATATTGATTTGAAAACGGGTGACGTAGATGCATTCCTATGATCCTCTGTTCGTATCCAATGATGCTATTGTTATTTCCTTTCTCTGATCGAAAAATGAATGCCGGTTGAATGTATAAAAACATATTTAAGCTTCAGTTTTTATTATTATTTTGCGTTATCTGTTTAAATTTATTAAAAATACTGTAATAATTATTTGTTGAGCGTATTTAATAATAATGATTTACTAGAGCAGATACAATACTTTAAAAGAATGTATTTATAACTCGTAATTCTGACCGGTCTAGGCAAGTGACCTTGGAATTTTAATATGTAATCTTGCTTGCCAAAAATTTTAATCAATTTCTTTTATTTTATTCGTGAATGGAATTTTTTTAATAATTTTTTAAAATCATTTCCCTTCACAGTTTAATTTGATTGTTTTAGAATGACTAAACATATTAATACAGTGGACTCTCGATTTTGCGAACTCGTACTCCGTAGGAATTCGTAAAATCGAGTGTCCCCAAGAAGTTCATAAAATCGAAAGTTTTTAATATAATTAATTAACATTAGGGACTTTTTTGGAACCGAATAAATAGTTCGTAAAAACGTGTAGTTCGTAAATTGGAAGTTCGTAAAAACGCGAGTCCATTGTAATCCGATTATCATAACGAATATTGTACTGTAATGGAAACAGAATGGAAATTATTGCAAATATAAAATCATATACATTATACAGTATTCCAGTTATATTTCTGTAATTGTTCATGGATAAAATAGCTAGTTAACTTTGTTTTTGCATCTATTTCTTTTATTATTAATTGACTGATTAACAAATATTGTTTAGTATTGGATTTGAAATATTCAAAACTTTAAATTTATTAGGCGCATATTTTCACAAAATTTATTTATGTAAAAGCAAATTTTTAAATTAAAAGCAAATTATTATAATCATGATAAGAATATGTCTGAAAATTTTTAAATTGCTTTGAAAGATACATCACAAATTTTTACGCAGTACAGTATATCCCAGCAATCTTAATATATTCAGTAAATTAATAAGCTATATGCATATATTAACTGCAGAGACTTCAGGATTTATCAGAGGAGAGCAAGAGGAACGTTTGTCCCAGGCCTCACGATTTTAGGGATCTAAATTTATAATTCAATATGTTAGAAAAAAAAATTTATACTGTTCGAGCTTCTGTGAAATAAATAAATGTTGTTACTGAATAAGTATTAAATACTATTGTTTTATTTTCTTGTCTACAGTTTTATTTTGAATTTTGAAGGCAAATCAAAAATATTCGAAATAATTCCGTGCCTCGCATTTTTTCTGAAATTCATTAAATATATGTATACATTTTTACTCTTTTCAGCATTATAGAAATTAGTCTATTCTATTATTGACAAATAAAATGATACTATAAAATTTCAAATTTAATTTTCTATTTAATATATTTTAAATCAAAAAATAATTTTAAATTTGATTCAATGAGAACAAAAAAAGATTCAAAGTTGATCGTGCTTGCGAACAAATTACTTGTTTTGAAAATGAGCAGAAAAAATTAACTAAATCATACAGTATTTGACAATCAATTGAAATATATGTAAAAATTAGAAAACATCGTTTGACAAATGTTATTTTAATGAATACAATTGATATATAGCCAAGAGGACTGCGATATTAATTTATCATCCTTAAAATAATAAGATAAATTCTAATAGGCTTATAGTATTTATGTTTAATAGGCCATATTCCTTCACTCATAATTTTAGCTTGGACTCTCTCTTTTGATTGTTTCTTATAGACTCAGAAGAATAAAAACTGAATATTTTTTAAAATTCAGATATTTATCTAATAATAAATTAAAATGAAAAAATTTAAGAATATTCAATCTGAATTGGAAATTGTAATGCTTATTACCATTAATAGTATCTGTCGTTACTATGCGATATCCGCATAGTAACGATAGATACTATTAATGGTAATAAGCATTACAATTTCCAATTTTTTAGTAGTTTAGTCAAGATAATTTTTTTCTACTTGGTCACCCATTTCTAATATTCTTCTCTGCATAGTCTGATGAGAGAGCGGCACAGATTCAAAATGATTCGCCATTTTTGTGTCACCAAAACCCTTTACCATTTCTACTGCGCACTTTTTTATTATAATTACGTCATTGAACGGCTTTTTCACTTTAGCAAGCTTCAGGAAAACAGCATATGAAGCATGCATGCAACGCGCTAGTTTGAACCGTGTTAATTTTACTAAACATACTTGTTTGCTTATTTAATTTTTTCTGTAAATCTTCAACATTTTTCGAGCTCATCTCGATATTTACTATATTCAACTGTTCATGAAAGTAAATGATGTTTCTTCACATTATATCCTTTAGGCACAGACACAACCTGCATGCATATTATGCAACTGCTTTGCACAATATGAAATTGCTTTGCTTGCAAAATATACATGCAAAGCAGTTTACTCATGTCATTTATTATGAAAAAATCTTTTACTACTGCTCCTGATAAATTTGATTTCATTTTCTATTTTATGTTTTTTCCCATTCATTTCACAAATGCAACGAATTAACAGCAATATAAAATTAACACGAACGGTAAAATAAAAATAAAAAATTAAATTATACAATAAAATAAAATTAAAACAACCGTCACACAATCGCTGAAATGATGAATGTTAGAAACCAAAAATTAATTTTAAAATACAGTCACATTTCAAAACTTTAAACTGAAATAGCTAAAACTAAAATTGTAGGAACGAATCTTTTGTTTGATTAAGGAAGGTAACCTTTCGTAACGAAAGTTATGCTTCATTTCTAATTTATATTCCTGATCGGGATACAACAACCGTTTCTGTTCTCAAGGATATGAACTCTGTTGGCATTAGAAACTTCCATCCGTTGTTTGACATGATTGAAAATCTTATAAAAGTGTGATATCATTGATAGCTTGATCATTAAATTATTACTAATAATTAAGAAAAATTGAGTTAATGTAATTCAATTTTAGGATTCTTTTTATTAATCTTTTAAAAAAGTAATAAATAAAAGTAAAAAAGGAAATATTAAAAAGTAATATTATTTCACAAATCGTGAAACCTATAGAGCCGCCTTTTGGACAACACTGGTCTAAGCTGTGAAAGGAATGTGTGAATGAATTTGTCCAACTTCCAGAGGTAAAGGAAATAGAGAATATTGCAAAACGTCCGGATAATGAAGGTTTGAGGCAAGATATTGCAATAAAGGTTGATGACATAGACCAATTGCTTCAGTCACACACGAGGAATTGACTAAAGAGAAATTGGAGAAACTAATCATATCTAGTGAGGAAGAGGATAAAGATAAAAAAGAGTAAAAATATTCCTAACCTAAAGAAGAGTGTTAATGACGAATAATCTCGAAATTTTTCTTGAAATCGATCTCAACATGGAGCGGAGTTTAAAATTAAAACGAGGTTTGAAAAATTTGTTATCTCCATAAAAATAGTTACAAAACGTTTCAGAAGAAAATGAAGCAGATGTCTCTTCTGAGCTACTTAAAACAATCATCTGATAGTAGCCTTCACCAATCCACTAATGCCAATGCCATCTAGCATTGGCAATAGTGGATTGCTGAGAGCTAGCATTGCAATTCACTAGATGCAATACTACACATCTGTTTCAACCAAATTAATTTTAATACAGTATATGTAAATCGTTTTTTACGGATTATTATTTATTTAAATGCTGTTTTTTGTATTTAAAAAGTATTGTGTGTAATAATAAAATATCGCAAACTTTTGAGAAATGTAGAATTAAAGGAATCATCTTTAACACTACATTTCTCATAAAAAGTTTAATTCATCGACCGCGGTGTTTTGCAGGAACATAACTCCTGCATTTGGCGGGAGATTATTGTATTTACAAAAGCTTTCCAAACAAATTTACATTTTGTGTTGAGTCCTAATAATAATAATTACTTTCTAAATATCTAAGTTTGCTTAGAATAGTTTGTTTTCAAAATACAATATAATGAATATTTGTTAAAAAAATATTTGCAAGTTTATTATAGATACGAACACTACAGTTGTTTAATCTATAAATTATCAATTTATATTAATGTGTTTGCAATAATATTTTATAAAAATTTATCTGTGGTTGTATATGATTTTATAATTGTTCATTGTGAAATCGCAGATGAGAAAAAAGGTTATCTTAACAAAACTCTCGAAATCGATTAAACTATAGGCTTTATTTATCTATTTTGGTCTATTTTGTTATCTGATCTATATATTATACAGTATCTTATTTTAAAAATCATAACTTTATTGTACAGTATTTTATTTTGTAAATATTATTTTTATATCGAGATAATTAATTGTCGAAATAATAATAATAGATTATAATTACGTTAGTGTTTGTATATCTTTACTATAGGTAATTCGAAATACAGTTAATTTTTAATTCAAATTTGCATACTAGCCTAGCAGTGACCTAAAGTCTGCATTTTCTTATTCAAGTATAAACATTATTCAAAATTAATTTTTAAATAAAAATAATTTCGAATAAAATGATTTTATAAAATTAAATTTGTTGGAAAAGTATTTGCAGATTTGAATAAAAGTTAATCGAACTTTTCACTAGATGGCTATGTGGTAGGAAGATAATCGAATAGTACTGCGATTTGAATACATTTTTCAAACACATAATAATAATTCTTTTTTTGGTCCTCTCCCAAAAGTGAAAATTGGATGCAAGAGTTTTGATTTTAATATCCCAATTTGGAGAAATTATATTTTTCCACGAAATCATTATTTAATATATTGTATTTTAATATAGTACATTAAATATGTCAACTCTTTATGATATATAGTAGTTCACTTTCATTGTTTGGTAAATCAGTCTCGTTCAAATAATCTGTTTGTTGGTATATAATCAAAGCTAAATCGTATTCTTAAAGAATTATCGGATTATGCTATATTTTTGAGAACTTCGTGATAATTCCAAGATTTAATTTTTAATCTGTTAACCTGGAATCAAAATTGTAGACATAAAATTAAATGTAGAAAATTACCAAAGAAATAGTATAATGAAGAGAATTATATTTATAGTAATATGCTTTATTTAGTAACATATCTTGAAATGATGTTTGCTATATATGCATAAAATGAATGTGATCATTTTAGAAAATTGATTTTTTTTTAGAATTAGGTTTTGCTTGTAAAATTTTAGAACATTTTCAGAAAAATAAAGTATTTAAAAATTTCAGAAAAGTCTATAAATATGCGATATTGTTAATTTACACATACTTGTATATTTATAAATTAACAATTATCGCGATATTTTTACTTTATTATTAATTTAGAAAAAAAAGATATATTTAATATAATTTAATGTTTTTATGAAAGTATATGCACTAAAACATTATGTATAATATTTTATACTTAATATAGATAGAGTGCCAAAGATAAACGAATATGCTCTTTATTTTAATATTAATTTTTTAAATGAAATTTACTAATTTATTATCTATAAATTACCTCACACTATTAAGAGAGGGAAGGTGTAATAGATTTGTAACAATAAATGATATATGGAGGAGTGATGCAAATTATGATGCCACGTTATAAAAATAGTTGAGTTATATATTTTTATGAATAAAAAAATATTCTTAATCAAATTTTTTTTATAAAATATAAAATACCACAGATTACAGACCAGCGCCCACTAGGAGTGGGCTACCTAGTGAGCGCTACTCTGTTGCAAGGAGCGCTCAAGAATTAACAAAAACATCATTTTTGAGACAAACAAAAAAAAAAAAAAATAAATTCATATTGTTGTCGAAATAAATGAATCAGCAAAAGTGTTATAAATCCATAAAACCATATACCCAGATATTTTCTGCTGTAGGCTATTTTAAGACAAAATGTCGATCTGGTTTAGTGATTGAAAAAAAATTGCGAGTACAGATAGCTTCAATGACACCCCGATTTGAGAGATTTTGTGTTGAAAGATAACCCACTCAAAAAAAAAAAAAAAAAAAAAATTAAATATTATTTGTATTAAAATATATATTCTATTTTCTGTTTTTTAAATAAGATTTGTTTAATTGCAATAAAAATTATTACACCATAATAAATAGGCTATATATTTTTACTGTATAAGAACTTTATTTACATAAAATATGGTATAGTGTTTTGTAGTATTAAATTATAAGTAGAAAGTATTTATAAAATTAGACTGTTATGAAAATGAGGGGCCATACCAATTTTTTTATGAAAAAAGGGGGACGCAGACACACAATTTGGAACCACTGACTAAGACATTTATATCTAACTGTTTGAAGATTTATTTGGAAATTAATGCATGTAACAAATCATCAGTGTAAAATAATTCCTATTTTCTACTTATTTAGTTTTTCTTGATTTTTTACACAAAATTGAAGAAAAAATTTTAAATAGAAGGGGATGGGGGTCTTAAAATCTGCGATGTCACAGTCTGGCCTGTCCATCTTAATATGATGAAAAATGACGAAGATAATGGAGGGGTTCAAAATAACATGACATAGTTTATGGATGCTTCCTAAGATAAAATTTTTATGATAATGATGATGATTCCTTTCTTATTAAAAGATTCTCTATTTAGTAGATTGTGTTTAAAAAACGGTATATTATGGCTCTTTTGTAGAGAAACTTTCCCAAATAATTTATTTTTAAATATAATTATTGATATGCTTTGATAAATAAAAACTAGCTAATAAAGAAAAGCATTTATCTTCTTATTACTACTAATTTTTATAGTTAATTTTTCTGCCAGGTGATGTTAATGAAATTGGTTTTATTGCTTACAGTAAAATTATAGTGTCAAGATTTCAACTTTTTTTTTTTCCATTTCTTAAAGTTTATAATGAAGTAATAAAATTTTTATTGAATAAAACTGGATGGCCTCGTCGTTGCCACCCATGACCTTGTACGAAAATGGGAACAGAAACGAAACGCTTTCGAAATACCGCCTCTTCCTTAACGCCTTGTTCACAATTTATCAAGTTACTTATAATCTGAAGCGAATCTTCTGTTCATGTTTTCCATCTTGCATGGAATGCAAGATGGTTATGATACAGAGATGGCTATGTATGATATCAACTTGACATCATTTTTGACAAAAGCAATGTACGCCAGATGCTATTCGCAAGAATTTATGAGAACTTTAAATAATTAATATATAATGTGAAAATTGCATATTAAATAGAGACAGTTTAATCAGATCGAAATACTTATTACGAATTTTTATTTTCTTAGCGAAAACGTATTTTATCCTCGCGAATTTTGTGAAGCTAATATATTTATAGTAAAATTACAGAAATTGAAGAGTGTGGCCACAAAAATATTTCTCGTGAGAACTATTATTATAGAGGGAGAAAATTATAGTGCAAAAAAGAATTTGATATATTTCGCCATCAGTCGACAAAATAAAGACAGTATTTATAAACAATTTCACGCTGTTAAAGGGGGACGTAGCAGATTTATGGCGATAAATGAGTTAAGAGATGGAATCATGCAAATTATAGATATTTTCTCGTACTATATTCTCAAAAGGCAAGAAAAAAATGCTCCATTCACAGTGTTTTGTTTCTGATTACATGACCAGAAACGAGTTGCTATACTGTATATCAATTAAAAAAGTAATAAAGTTAAAAATAAGAGTACTTATCATAATGAGTACTAACAACTAATCCCCCATCTTGAATGTTGTCAAGACAAGCGACGAGATGTACGATTACATGGTCAACAGACATCGAGACCGAGCACGGAAATGTAGAGGTCACATGAAAAGCTAATGATTTCCATAAAAATGAAGATAATTCCCGATATTGGATGAATCGGCCTCGGTATTAGAGAGAGAAACAGCGGATTTGTGTCTTACAATTCTCTAGAAAATCGAGAAAAATAGCAGTTCCGTAAACAAAAAATGTGTGAAACAATTAACTATAGAAATCGAAACACATTGTAAACTGTTGTACTGTACTTAAATTTAACAACAACTAATTTCACTTCTGGTAAGGTATTTAAAGAGAGCAAGCTATTTGTTTGCTAGATTATTCTTGTTTCATGACTACTATGTTCAAGTGAAGTGATGCTGGTTCACATTTTTCGTTATCTTTTGCTCATTTATCCAAAATTCTTATTATCATCAGACTTTAGTTTGATGATTGATTGATTGATACCTAGTCCTGATCTTAAATGCATGAAGGGAAAAATATTTTAGGATCAACAAATCTAGACATATTAGAAAGATAAGACAAAACAATATTGAACAGAAATAATGCTCATCAAAAAATAAAAATAATAATATCTGTATCTTGAGATCTCCAAAAAGTTCATAATAGCAAAATTCTAGTAACGTAAGTTTTAATGAACGTAAAGCGTAAGGGAAAATATGCAAAATTAGAAAACAGCAAGATTAAATAGAAATAAATCATAATATTAAAAAGATTTACTAATCTCTATTAGTTGGGCAATATATTACTTGAATTCATATCAGGGATAGCCGAATTGAAAACAGCTGGTTTCTGGCATAAGAAAGACAATTTTAGAAGAAACACGACATCACAAGGATTTGCAAAAAGTTATCGTTTGAAATTTCGAAAAATTCAATTAATAAAGTGTTATGAACAACTTGTAGCACTTAATTTTTTTTTATTTTTTTATTTGAGTGGCTGTTGTCAGGTGACTGCTTCCCGAAAATATCAAATTAATCGCCATGGAAAATTAAAATTCTGGGATAAAGGAGACTTTATATATTATACTGTTTTTAACTTAAAACAAAAATGAAAATAACAAGAATGACTTGTACTTCAGAATAGCAGGAAAGAATATAAATATTACTGGGAGAAATAAAATCATGTGACTTTCACTCACAATACACTCGTGTCACACGGCCTAATTACTGAAAGAGGAAATCAGAACAATTTAAAAATACTGTATAGCTGTTAAAAACTAGTGATTTCATTGCCTATGGCATTTATTCAAAAACTCCTGATAGAATTAATGGGTTTGAATTGTTCATGTTTATTATACTATTAGGAGCAGTTTTCGAAAAGATGGAGCTAAAAAATGGCGTGCACCAGCCATTTTTTTTTTTTTTTCAAAATTTGTTGTTTATTCATACTAACCTTGTTAACAAGAGGCCGGTCGATGTGATTCACTAAATTGGGTGAAATTTTGCAGGATGATAGTGATCCATGTGTTGATTCATCTGACAAAATCTTAAGTATATCTACAACCAATATTTTAAATAAATTTTTAAATTTCATGAATTTCGACATTTCCTTTAATTAACATGATCCGCCAAAAAATTTCAATATTCAAATAGCAGCAGTAACAGCGGAGCTGATGATTATGCGATTAATACGGGTTCGAGTCTCGATGAAAATTTTTTTAAATATCAGTAAAAGTAATTTTTGTTTAAAATTATTCATTTTTTATATAATGTTTTTGGATTTGTCTTTTTTTTGTGATAACTATATTATTTGAAGGCTGTATAGGTTTATTTTCCTATTTCGAACTTTTTATTTACACACACATTAAAAAATAATAATATCTTTAAAATATGAAATAATGATTCATTTAATTATTATTTTTTGCCTGTAAATACAAAAAATAACCAAACATAAGTTAAACAATACTAGTATTACAAATTAATTTAGAAATGGCTGAAATTATTGATTAATTTTTTTACCAATGGGAATCCGTCTTTTAACTAATAATTAAAATAGAAATTTTAATAGTTATCTGAAAATGAAATTTGTCTAGATCCAGAATCGAATCGGAGAGCTTTTAGGATAACAACCTAACATCGTACCAGCTGAACATCAGGCAATTTTCTTTTAGGATAGCTTTTATAACTGAAATCTAAACAAATACATCGGCAGGCCGACTCCTGACCGGGCTAATTTTGTAGCCACGAGCGTTCTGTGGCAAAGCCAGGCAGATTAAACTGGCTCTCAAGCAAATAAGCATATTAGGATTAATAATCAAAATGTAAATACAGTACTTCCGTATAACGCGCTCTCCTATAACCGTCGAAAAAATTGCGATTAGTACTCGTACAACGCTATAAACAGTCTTGTATAACGCGAAGGATAATTTTTTTTTAATGTTACTTATTCGTTAGTTATAATAGAGTTTCCGCACAGCTACGACTCGGCTCCGACCGATAACTAAGTTAGAAAATCGTATCGTTTTGGAATTATCGATAGTCGCTTCAGCAACTCAGTTCGAATTGCCGACATCAGATGTTGTATTATCATAAATTCTCTCTATTCTTATAAATTATTTTTTATTCTACCCTCTGATTTCTAATAAAGATAATCTGTTATATTATACAGCTGACGGCGAATCTTAATATTCTGGATTGTAGCAGCTTGTCCCGAAAACACAACAAAAGACTTTTTATCGGTCAACGATACAACCGAAACAGATACAAAAAGCAACGATACGATTCAACCTCGCGCATTCGCAGACCGTGGATTTTATTGGTCGAAGCCTGGTCGGAGCTGAGTCATAACAGTGCGGAAACTCTCTATTATCCGTTGTTGTAATAAAAAACCAAACGATATACACTATACTGTATTTCGTTTCCGTGACAGCTTTAACTAGGGTTGCTATTTCCCCTGAACAAAATTAACTGAACTCCTTACAATAAATACCGGACATTATTGGACGTGAAACACACTTCGATTCAAAATTATAATATTAACACAGGAGACAATTTGACATTGTTTATAGAACAATTTATATTTAATTCTATACAGGTAGCCCTCGGTTTACGCCGTAGTTCCGTTCCTACAAAAGCCGGCGCAAATCGAATCGGCGTAAAATGAACCCATACTTACAGTGAGGTATAGAGTTAGGTTCTACATAAGCGATAAATAAGCAAATAGTTTTGCTTATTAATACAATATAATACAAAATACATTGCATTATAAATTTAATTTTTAAAATGT
>WUQG02369789.1:0-18116 GCA_011317285.2 Androctonus mauritanicus | reverse complement strand
ATACATACATACATACATACATACATACATATATACATACATACATACATACATACATACATACATACATACATACATACATACATACATACATACATACATACGAAACTGAATATCAATATACAAGAATATACATGATTTTTAGCTCAGATTTAATTTTAATGTAAATTATCAAGTTGGCAAAATAGCTGCATGATAAAGCAATTGTTTACTAACTGGAAGATCTGAGTTCAGTTCAAGATCCTATATCTCCAGATTTTTCAGTAGTAGTCTGAGCCCAAACTATTGAACTCCATCCTTCAATCTTCCAGTTTACCCCATTGCACTGTTACCAGCCAATGATGGTCTCTGAAGTTGCTGCTGCAAAATATATCTCTTATGAGATCCTGTAAGATAACTAAAACTAATCTATTATTTTTCAAACAATTTTTTTCATTTTGTGGATATCTTAATTGTTTTTTATTTAAATAGTCAAAATTTATGAAGAGTAATTTCTACAAATATTACTACATTTTTTAATTTTTGCAATTTTTAATAAAATGAGTCAAACAGTAAACAATATACTATAATATGTATTATATTTTAATTTAATAGTAAAATAAAATATTAAATATACTGAAGAATATTAGTATGTTTTGTTTTATATCTTATTTTGTAGAAACAAATATTCTTAAAGTTTAAATTATATATTCTGTTATGCATATAAATTTTATGAATAATGTTAAGTTTTATTATAGTATTGCTATAACATATTGTTATTTTTCTTGCAAATCAATTGATTTATTATATTTATAATTTAATTATACCTTTTAATATTGCTTAATTTTATTGATTAAGCTAGATAATCATTTTGCATTTTTTGTATATTTCTAAATTATTTTTCTAGTCTTATCATTATCAGAACTAATTTTTTTTAATCACTGTTTTGATAACTCTATCAGATCTCATGCTTAATTCTTAAATTCTGTTAAAAAAAAATGTTGAAAGTTATGTTTATTTTAGGATTAACATTCCAGAATGAAATAATTAAAATATTTTTAATGTTTGCTTTTGATATTTGTTTAATTTAAACTGTTAAAATTTTACTGTTTAAAGATTTTATTTTAAGCAAAATTTACAATCTAAAATCTGAATAGTACAGGGTGTTTGGAAAGTAACTATGCATCTGTATATTTATCACAGTAATATAAGTGCATAGTGACTTTCTGAACACCCTGTATTTATGTTAAGTCATTTTTCTTACTAATAATGTCTTTAGTAATCTTAAAAACATGTATTTATTCAATATGTATTTTATTCAAATAATTCATGATAAAATTTTATTATGATCTTAGATTTGTATATTTGATACTGAAATTAACTGAACTAGTCTATAATAAAGTGAGAGAAGTTATTTAAAAGTTTTTTCTTGAATTTGTATAATTATCCAAAAATTGCTATAAATAAATAAGACAAGTTTGTGTTTTTATATTTATTGGACTATTGAAAGATCATAATTTTTTACATAAAGATATTAAATTGGTATTAACATTTTATTTAATCATCAATGTACAAGATATTACTTAAGATTTAGTTTTGCAAATTTTCATTTAAAATATTTTCAAAATATTTCCCCAGACTATTTTTGAAATATTTAAAAACATTATAATTTATTTTCAATTTTAATAATTTAGATATTCTTTTTTAAATATTATATTTTTCTTGGAATTTTAAGTTTTTAGAAAAGTATATTATATGAATTTTATGACTGGAATAAAAGCAATTTCTAATCATTTCATGGAATTTTATAAAGAATATAAAGGGCAGAGATTAAAATTTTATTTAAACAAAACTTCATTGTTTAATATTAAACTTAAAGAACTATTTAATAGGGAAAAAAGTATTGAAAGTGGTACTCTAAAATTATGATATGGTGCTGTTTTTATACGACTTCAACAAATTTCCAAGAATTAAATAAATGCCATATTATAGTAATTAGATTCCTGAAAACTAATTTTTATATTTAAAGATATCGAAATTACAGAAATGAAACTAATTTTTAGTAAACTGTGTGTTTCATTATCTAAAAGCAAGCATTATGAAAAATGCATTTAAAAATTTAAGTATATGCAATTTTACTTTTATACTTTCTAATTTACCCGAAATATTTCTCCATCTATCAGATTGATCGTATGGAAATGTTTCGACTTTTCTTGGAGAGAATCTGGATTCTATACTTCAAAAAACTTATGAGAGAGCCATATCTGGCTGAGCCCACAAGGATGTAGGTAGCTTGTGATTGTGCCTGGAATATGTCCTCGTCACTTAGTAATATGACTAATTGGAAAGACATTAATTTATTTTAAAATGGAAAATGAATTTTATTTTAGAATTGCACCAAAATAAACGAAATGAAGATTGATGCATTGGAATTTACTCTGTTTAAATAGCATATGAACGACAATCCCAAATCTATTTTCAAGCAAGAAATGCATAAAGTACATCTTGTTTCAGGATAGTGCAAAAACTAGGGGACGGATTCCCATGTGAGGTTGCAAAACAACTTATGGGAATCGCAAAAAGAATTAAATACATCTTGAAGATGGATTAAATATTTTCGATAAAAATTTAAGAATTTCACATCATATCAAGAGAGGCGTATTTACTCCGAGCGCAAAATAAAGCTTTCAGTTTGGCGAAATATTTTTGGGGGCATAAATATGTATTTGCCTTGGCAGAAACATTAGTTTTCAATGTCGATTTCACACATTAGAAGTATTCGGAATACTTTTCTCGATAACTCAATAAAAACCTACCTCAATTTTTCTTAGCATGTTCAAGGACTATGTTTATTAATTACAGTTATGAAATTCTAGATGATAATTTTTGAAAAGCCGAACTACACGAGACCAACTTCCTTGCACGAGACGACAAAATTAGAAATCTATAACGGATAGGCTGTATATTAGGGATAGAATTGCAGTGTTAAAGGATGATCAATGGATATTGCAGGGGAACTCTTTTTAAAAGTAAGAGGTTTTGCTTTTCTACTCAACTGAAGGTTGTCAGTTCAGCGCGATTTGAATCAGATAGCGCTGCCGAACTGACAACCTTCCAAATTTTTACAAAAAGTGCCAGCCCATCGAACTGAGTCATTCATCTGATGGGCAATCCCACTAATGTGAGGAATGCTTAATAATCTCTTCTTTAAAAGAAGCATAAAACAGAAAATACAATTGGTATCATATCAAGTTAAGATTTGAAATGCGGGATCGCAGTCAGTTTGCTCACCTGTGGTCTATCGTACTTTCTGAAATACATAAATTTATAAGATTTTAATATCTGTTAATGAATTAAAAATAATGTTTGTAAATATGGAAATTCGTAGATTGAGTTGCTGAATTTACGGTATAGGGAAAATAATAAACTATCGCTGTATTTCTTTTTTTAAGTTATATTGTAATCTATTCTAATTTGCCTATTAATAAGTAATATATACAGAGCAAGGAAAAAAATATGCCTCCTTTTAAGAAATATTTTTTTATATATTAACTCGGAGCACAATTAAAAAAATTATTGAATTGAATAATTTTTGTAACCATTTTCTTAGTTTTATGTAATTTCTTGGTTGTTTCTCTTTGAATAAAGATTTGCAGTCGTGTTAATTTTTTTTGTTTTGTTTTTTTTTTCTTTTGATTGTTGGCATAAGCATTTTACCGAATTAAATGTTTTCAATTTTCAAATCTGATAAGAAATTATTTGGCTTCGTGACTTGTATGCTTGTAATATCTAAGTCTTTGTGACATTAATTTTAAATATGCTGGTAATGAATATATCAAAAAATTTTAGTAATATTTTTATTCCAAGTCGTAATTCCAGACTTCGGGGGTATCTGCCAAATATTTTAAATGTTTCTAAAGACTAATACATCATTATAATTTTTAATAAATGTAATTATTTTATTTAGTTTAAATGCTTTTTTATATAAAAGTAAAACGAAAGATTTTAATAAATTTACTTAGAAAATAAAATTTATATAATTTCTAATACTATATATAGGACTCGCTTGTCGCAGATTTCAAGCGACACGAATATGTTAGCTTAAATCATTGTTTTTGGTCAACCAAATGATGATAATTCTGAATCTGTTGAATATTAAATAGGCGAAATGAGGCCCTGCTTTATTAAATATTTTCCAAAGGATGGAATTCTGATTCGATGCTGGTTCTTTGGATGAAAACCTGTAGCGTGTCCAAATGGCTAATCCGGTTGGAAACACAAAATCAAACTAAAAATATCCGTTGAAATTCGGGCTGCCATATTGGATCCACCATTTTCAGTTTGAAAAACTATCACGAGAATCGAAAACTATAGCCTCGAAACTCCTAGATACTGATTTTCATCAAAATATGACTAACGTTAAAAATCCCGTCAAATTGGAGTTGCTATTTTTTATTGACTCTATTTTGAGTATAAATTTTTTTAGCCAATATGTGAAATATTTCTCTCTACAGAATATTCAAACCAATGAGAAATAATGATTTTTACGTTTCCATAAGCTAAACATAGGAAATTTAGTTCCCCCTTTTCTACCCCTTCAGGGTGGAATTTCCAATTGCCCGATTTTGTATGAAATAGTTCAGTGGCTCCTATATAACATCTCCGAATTTTAGCTTGTTCTAGGAAAGTATCTAAATTCGAGCGAACCTACATAGTCCATAAGCATTTTATAGTTAAAATATTTTTTTGTCAACAGATGACGCCACATTCCATTCTCTAAGAATATTGTGTGACGGGGCTTAAACGAGCCCTTCCACAAGTTGCCTACCCCTGCGGAGAGGTCAGCCAGATTATGGAAGATGGGGATCAATGGGCCGGGCCGGGCGCCATGATAAATATTTTCAAGGGGTGAGACCCGAAAGACTAACCTGGGTCTTCCAGAGTGGAAAGCTGAAGTTTCTATGTAGCCAATCCGGCCGACGAGTTAAATATTTTTAGTCCAGCATCCTTGGCACCTGACAAAAAGTGCTGAATCACAGAATTCTCTTCCTAAGAACTATATACCTAATTTTTAAGACTGATGGTGATTATTTAAACAATATAAATTCTCTGCTGCACATATATAATGATGGAAAAAACTATTGCATCACCGTTCCATAAGTAGCATATCCAGCTATCGCATATGGAATTATTATTATACTATGTGACGATCAACAATAACGAACAATGCAAATAATATAAAAATATTTAATGCATCACTTAATATATCTCGACTTCATTCATTAGTGAATTATGAGTCAAATGAGTCCAAACAATTATTAACAATATTGTTTGGAGCAACTCCAAATAATATTGTAGTTTGAAAAATGGACCCAAATAAATTAATTATATGGTTTTGCAGTCAGAAATAAAAAGAAATATATGTCCCTAGTATTTATCTAGTTTACAGTTCTGATGCAATAATTCGCGTGTATTTCTAAATTCTGACAAACTTGTACGGGTGATGCAATAATTTATTGTATGTTATAAATGTATAAACATAAGGCATTTTCTTCATACAATAGTGTAATTTAAAACGGAAAATCATTTGTGTATCAATCACAAATGTACTTTAAAATTGCATTTTATAAAGCTAAAATAAAATTATTTCAACAGTATATCGTAAATCTAGATGACTCATTTTCCTTCCTCTTTATTTACGCTGCAATATAGTAAATTTATAGTTAATTTATTTTAAATATATGACGATTTCTACTTTATATTATTGCCTTTTTATATACGAGCCAATAATTCATTTTTAAAAATAAAAATTTGCATAATTCTTCTATAAAGAAATTTTTGTTTTTATAAAATATAAATTAAATAAATGATATTTTATTATTTGTATTATTGATTATTTTAAAATTACCACAATTTTTAAAATTTTATGAAAGTCAAATTTTACAAAGCCTAACTTTTTTTTATATGTGTTTATAAATAAAAATATTAAGCGAATCTTAAAACATCCCGGACTAGTTTCAACCTTTATATAGATTTTATAATTCAACATATTAATATAATGGCAAGGAAGAAAATGAATTTCGACTGATATCAAAGAATAGAAGGTTGGGAAGTATAATCGAAGACCAAGCTGCTCCGATTATATTCCCACTTTTCCCAGTCTCCTACAATTACAGCTATTATTTTACTGCTAATTTTGTTGAATTGATTGATTGCTGCTGTTTAGCCTGTTTGTTTTTTTTATTATTATTATCTGTTAATATTCAAGACAAAGTAAATCCTCTTGTAATGATTTTTAATCAAAATTATTGCTAAATCTGCAGGTTTAAAATAACCAATTACCAGAATTTGTTTTAAATTATAAAGTTTAATAGTTCATAAAAATTAGTTAACTCCAAAGACTATACAGTGGAACCTCGGTTAACGAACTTAATTCGTTCGGCGACTCTGTTCGCTAAGCGAATTGTTCATTAATCGAAGCAATTTTCCCCATAGAAATTAATGCAAATACAATTTATCCGTTCTAGCCTCCGAAACTTTTGTAATTGCATTTGTAAAATGGGTTTTCTTTGATGAAAATATAGGAAAATGTATCTATCAATACAGCAACAAATATGCAAACTTAATTTAATAAAAAACACTGTACATACTTTCGTTTTTTGTAGTTTGTGGCAAAGGAGTTGGGATGTAAGGAGCTTAATGCTTGGAAGGGGAACCCCTCCATAAAAACATCGGGTAGCACTGCATCGGGAAATTCTTTGAGCCGAGGTCTCTTTTGATAGGGAACAAGAAAGCGATCTAAAGTTGATTGTCTTTCACTTTTAATCAAAATTTTTCTAAAATGCGATATTGCATTATCGTTCATTAAATTAATGGCCCTATTAGCCACAGCTTTGTTAGGATGATGCTTCTCGATAAAGTCTTGCACATCATTTCATCTCCTGCACATTTCCTTGATTTGAGCACTGGTGACTTCCCCCTAACCTCCTCTTCCTCTGACGAATGCTCTTCTTGTGAGACTTTCACCTGTTCTTCTTGCAAGGTAACTAGCTCTTCTGTGGTTAATTCATTTTGATGATCCTCTATCAATTCCTCCACGTCTGTATGATCGATCTCTAATCCCAACCTCTTGCCAATGGACACGATTTCATGCACTACTTCAGGAGAGCTCTCTGCTTCAAATCCGTCAAAGTTTCGGCCAAAATTTCCTCTAGGCCGATTGCAAAGTGCTGAGAAAGACTTCATTCCAGGCTTTGTCGATATGATTGATGCAATGCAAGATGTTAAAATGAACTTTCCAAAAAGCTCAAGGGTTAAGTCGGTATCATTGGTAATCTGGAAACACCTGGTGAACAGTGCCTTGGTATATAATTTTTCAAAATTGGAAATCACTTGCTGATCCATCGGTTGTAGTAATGGAGTTGTGTTGGGTGGAAGGAATTTGACCTTGATGAAGTCATGCTCACTGTCCAGCAGGTCTTCCTCCAAACCTAATTTGGATGTGTGGGGCATTATCCATTAAGAGAAGACATCTAAGAGGAAGATCCATTTTCTGAAGATAATTTTTCACAGTTGGAGCAAACACTTCTGTGAGCCAATCCATGAATAAGGTCCGAGTTACCCGTGCCTTGTTATTTGCCTTCCCTTGTGCAAGCAGTATGGATTCTATCACATTCTTAAAGATGCGGAGATTGTCAGCGTTGTGGACTAAAAGTGCTTGATTTTGAGGTCACCACTTGCATTAGCGCAAAATAATAAGGGTGGACCTATCCTTCATGGACTTGTGTCCGGTAGTGTTTTCTCTTCTTGGGTTATGTAAGTTTGTCTAGGCATTTTTCCCAAAAAAGATCGGTGTCATTGCAATTAAACACTTGATTCGAGATGTATCCTTCAGTTTTTATAAACTCTGCGAATTCATCTACAAATTCTTTTGCTGCTTTTTCATCTGAATTTGAAGCCTCCCCCATACCTTATGATACTGTGAATGCCAGTTCATCGATGAAACCTATCAAACCATTCTCGGCTTGCTTTAAAGTCCTGCCTGTCTACACTTGTACTGGGTCTCTGGGTTAACAAGTAACTGTATAAATTTTTAGCCTTTTCACAAATTATAGCTTTACTAACACTGTCACCAGCAAGTTGCTTTTTATTGATTCATATTAGCAGCAGTTTTTCAACTTCATCTAAAACTTTAGATCTTTGTTTTGATATCACATTCACTCCTTTACTCGCTTTGGCAGCCTTAAATGCTTCTTTGTTTTTAATAATTGTAGAAATAGTCGATTTTGCCACATTATATTCTTTAACAATGTCAGAAACACGAATGCCATTCTCGTGTTTTCAAATAATTTCTTTCTTTATGCTACACTAAAACGATTTCTACTGCCACTTTCACTTTTTCTTAAGTGCCATATCGATAAAATACAGTACTATATATAAATAACAAATCACAAAACTGAAACAAGAACTTTCAGTTATTATATCCTATATTAACCGATATCCGGTTAATATAGGATATAATACAATCGTTTGAGTTAGAGTTTAATCGGTGGGTAATGATATATGTAAAATTTTTACCCAGTTTATTATTCCCTAATAATAAAAATGTGCAGTTTTATAATCGTAGCCACTTACGATAAAAAACTATGATATTTTATAAAGTTTTAAATAATAATAAATTGTTTTTATTTTACAAAACTTGTTTACAAAAGATAACAAATTTTAAATCATAAAACAAAATTTTGGCCATAACATTTAAAAATGAAAGATTTGAATTATTGCGAAATGCAAAGATCAGTTTTAAACGTTCGCCGAATTAATCAAAAACTACAGCAATAATTATCTAAAAGAACTGAAAATATATAATACTGTATAATATTTAAAATAGCATGAATTCTTAATAAAAATGTTTAAACATCTAACTTTTCTTCTCTGCTACATACCATTGAATCACTAATGATCAATATTTGATCGCATCAGATTTGACAAACATTCAGGTATCTCTTGTAATTATTATTATTATTATCCGATTTGAATTAAATTCGTGTTTATTATATAAATTATAAAATCAAGAATAGTAAAAATGATCAAAATCAGTTCGTTATTACTAATGTAATAATGATTCGAAATTAATAATTTTTAAAAGATGTAGAATCGAATAATGGGATAAATTGTGACTGATTTATTGATATTAACTCACTACTTAACATTTTTGCATAAATATAGAAAATTATTTGATATTATTTGCTCTTTAGGAATTGAAAATCTCTGATCAATGATCACTAAAACTTGAATGCTACAGAAAGCATGCCAGTTCAAATTTCTGATTATTTTTTTTATTCTTAATTTTTAAAATAATAATGTAAGTGATCATAAACTGTTAACTCTTGTTTTTTGATGATGAATTATACTTCAAAATAAGTTAGAACTAAAATTAATCTCTTTCGAAATCAATTTTTTTTCTTTTTAAATTTAAATATTTATTTTTTTTAATGTATATATAGCCTATATATATAAATGGATTCGATATACAAATTTTGATATAATGTACACTTTTAAAAACTTTGTTCATTATAATTATTAATATATATTCTATTGAAACTTTAAAATACAAACATATGACCCGTAAATCGTACATTTAATGTCAAATATTGGATGAGAAAATATTGTTTACAGCTAATTATTCTAAAAGGTCGAGATTCGTGATAATTTTATATTTATACTTATCGATCCTTCCAAAAATGTTAGCTGTAGCTCTTTCTTACAGGTAAGCAGAGTAGATGAAGTGGACTAATAAAGTTGATGGCCGATAAAATGAATAAAGTTGATCGAGCCTAAAAATAAAATCTAATTAAAAACGGAGATCTAAATAATATACATAATTAATAAATAATTAATGTTGTATATGCTGAATAGAATATTTTTTCATCGGTATAAATTTTAAACTAGATAAAAACATTAAACAGCTTGACATTTTGACCTTACCAAAAATGGACTGTTTCCGATCCAAATGAAAAAGAAATATTGAATCAGTGCTTGAAATCCGATTGCAACACCAGATATTCCTGTCAGTACATTAAAATGATGCTGTGGGAACCTATAAAATTTTTATATGCATTACCGAACAATATATAATCAATATAAAAATATCAGGTCATCGCAAAAGTAGTCTTTTCTAATTATACTTGTTCAAACATGTCTCAGCTTATCTAATCATAAATTTTTAAAGCTTTTACAACGCTGGATGAATATATTATTGGTTCAAATAGAGAATATATACTTGATTAAATTAGTATGCGATTTATGTTTTATATCCTTTCAGAATTTAATGCTGAAAACGACGTTACTTTTGGAATGAACTGATATTTTAAAGTTTACGAAAAAAGTACTAACCGTACTCGTATATAAGCAGGTTGTGCGGAGATGGACATGGATCGGCATAGTAGATAGATAAATATAGATAAATACACAGCATTAATGGTTTCGAAAAAAGTGCAAGTCAGCAGAACTACAATTACAGCAAAAGTAATCATTAAAGCCCAAAATCCAGCTTTTTGTCTTTCCTTTCTCCTTTCGATCGGTTCTTTCACTACAAAAGAATTCTCAAATGTCTTGGAATTTTAAATTTTATATTTTTTTTTTTTTTAACTTACCAGCATTTGCTTTATTGACAGCATAATCCATCATGGTTCCGACTAGAGGTCCGATAATGACCATCAGTATTTGTATTGAACCAAATAATTCAACCAAATTGCTTACTGTAAATATTTTTTTTATGAACTTAACACGAATCATAATAATTTATCATAATAATCAAATAAAAAGTTTACCCATTTCGTGATTATTGGTTACATTACTAATCCATACATTGAACGACCCATTAAATACCATGACAATTAAACACGAAATTGATATGGAATACACATGTATAATATAAGAAAATGAAGTTAACGAGCTGGATAATGGAAGAGATTTCATATATTCTACAGATTTATCGATACTCATTTGATGCTGATTATGTTGCTCTTTATCTGTAAAATAACATATAAAATAACATTATTTAAAAAGAATCTTACATTGTAAAAGTTGGGAATTTTTGTACAAGCCAAATATAGAAGTCAATAGTACTGTATTCTCACCACGTTTGCTTTCAGAGCGAACTATTAATGCACTCTTTTCATCTGTATGATTTCCATTTTGCATATTTTTGATAGTCTTCTGCTTTTCGGTTCCAAATTTATTTTTGGGAAACAAAAACAATGTGGGTACCAACATGAGCAAAGATAGTATACTGCAAAAATAGAAAGAAGTATGCCAAGAGATGCCAAATTCGTACGCTACCTGAAAAGCGTTAAACAGATAATCATGAATATTCATTTTATTTGAACAGTTTATATATATATTAAAATCTCACTTTAAAAAAAAGAAATACGATAGACGATGCTGTATATGCTCCACTATACAATGATATAACAGTCGCTTTTGTTTTAGGGAATATATCTGCAATCTGAGTAAACAATGAATGTCGCTGTCAATAAGTTTTATCTATTACTATCAAAAACAAACAAACACACAGATAGTTTTATTACCTGTAGATCTGTTAATCGAAGTTGACCCCCTCCTAGTCCAAGTAAAATCACTCCATACAATATAAAATAAGGTCTGTCTGGTAATAAACATTAACGTATATTCTTAACATCGTACTAAGAAATATTTTCACGATAAAATAATTATAACTACATAATAATGGTTTCGAGTGTTAAAATTATGTACAATGTAGAATAAGTTGGTATGTTCTGTATGTAACTGATTAAAACAACATTACTATCAATGTTTCATAAGCTGACTATTTCCTATCCGGAATATGAAAAAATTTAGCTGAAAATATAATTTTAACATGCTTTATTTTCATATTTTTATATGTACTGATTTACCATATACATTGTTTTATTAATTAACAATAATATCAATATCATGACCCACTTCTTAAACATAAATGTAATACTTAAAACCATCCCATACTGTGCTGGAATTGAAGAATTTGAACAAAACACTATTGGCAGATGTTGATATAAACTTGATCACAGTGGTATGATGTGCTTTGAACTTGCATGTCGAACGATGTAAATAAATGATTCCGATTTTGCGCGAAAATTTCAAAAAAAAAATAAAAAATTCTATCCCGAGAAACAAGATCGATACGGGACAATATACCAAAAACTGGGTCTCTCCCAGAAAATTCAGGACGAATGATCACCGTAATCATAAGTGAAGTTTAAATTATTTAAATGTTTAAAAAAAATTGCTACATAATAATAGACCTACTAAAGAATTAAATTATACACATTCAGTTATATACGAAAGTCGATCGCAAGAATAGACAAATTAGCCACTCGATATAAACTATCAGAAAATATGCATTGAATAATAGAAATAAATCATGTGTAGAATTAAAATATTACTTTTTTCTACATTGAATGTTAATTAAATTTATCTTTGCAAGGGAAATGATATCAAAACAAACAAATTTAAGCAAGTTTAAACTTGTTTGTTTTTGAGTATTTTTGTATTGAAACATTTAAAAAAAAATAACTATGAAAACATTGAGGAAGAGAACAATACATATTCAGGTTTTTGAAAGCTTTTGTAAGAAGTCTTAGAGCATGAACCAGTTTAAAATCTCTTTTGCAAAATATGAGAAAGATCTGGGTTCCATCTTCATTTGAATTTGGATCGAGTTTTAATTCTCTGATATCACTGAATGAAAAGAATACAGTAGTTTATGAAAGATTATAATAACAAATACGCAAACCATCATCAAAATATTTATTAAACATATCATCAGTGTAAAGCACTGATGATATGTTTAATAAATATGTATGATTTGTAACATCCAAATATTACAAAATAAAAACCAATTTATCAATCTGTCGGCTAGATTTTTTTTTTCTTTTTCCTAATCTTATTAACTGATAGATAATTTCAAGATAATATTAAATAGTAACATAATAGATTAAACGGTATGTGTTTTTATAAACAGACTAGTCACGATACCTCTACCTTGTCCTTTATAGTACTGTATATGTAATTTTAATCAGTAAAATCCTTGAAACCAATATTCATGTTTTAATTTTCTTCAGGTACTGATGATAATGTTATCGCGGTGGTTTATAATCAACTGGAACTATACCAGTATGTAAAAATACCCGTTTAAAACTTTCTGATAAAAAAACATGTCGATAAATAATAATAACCTTTAAACTCTCTCTCTTTAGTGATACATAATGATAAATTACGTAAATTGGAACACGTAATCAATAATAATAGTAATATCTCGCTTGGCATGGAACCAATTAATAACTCTATTTAAGATTAACGGAAACTCGTTCTATTTTAGACATTAAGACTAATTATGTTTAAAGAAGATAAAACGGCAATTCAAAAGTTAGCTTACCTTTATTGCACATGCCAAACAGGAAAAACCCGGCGGTCAAAAATAAGCTGAAGAAAAACAATTTTTAATTATTAAACTGGTAAAGTATTCTCCTTTATTTGAAAAATATGCGAATGTTAACATGCCTGTTTATTATCCTCATTATGCGTAAACCTATGTAGTCTAGAATAAAGGCAGCAAATAATACTGATGAGGATAATATGCAAGTCCCTATGCTAAAAGCCAAATTGTACATGCTGTCTTCTTCGTAACATGTTGCCGAAGAAACCTTTTAATTTTTTTTTTTTAATTTAATAATTTAAAAGAAAACATGAAAAATTGAAAATAAAATATCTAATAATTGATTAAAAAATTATCGCGTTTTGATAAAAATCTAATAACAAGTGATAACGTTTTTATAAATTTATCTTGATAAGATATGGAAGAAAAAATTTGTCAAAATAATTTCATGTTTAATATATGTATATATATTAATTTTATAATGAAAATTAGATTAATTAAATAAATCTTCAAATTCGAGAAAATTAAATCTCTATAAAATTAATAATAAATAAAATTATTTAAAGATAAATTTTATAATTAATTTATAAATTCAAAGATTAAAGTACAAAAAAATTATATTATTTAATCTTGAGAATAAAATGTAATCTTAAATCTCCAGATGACATAATCGAAAGTTTTATTACAATCATATATTATCATCATTATAATCTTTATAAAATAAAAATTATACTTAAAAATAAATATAATATATATACTTAATGTCAAGTATCTTATATATTAATTATAATAATAATAATTATATTCATAATAAAATTGAACAAATTAAAACTATACCTCTATCTTCTCGGTGATAGTAACTTGCTGTGATATTGCATTTGCGCTATCGTTAAACGATTTTACCTTTACAGTGACATTCGAACACAGGTAACTGTAGAGATGATCTTTTTTGAATAAATATACTAAACTCGGCCATCCGTATATGATTCCGGCAAATAACAAACTTTCTAAATAGCCGATAACGAAGCATAACCATCTTTTCCATGTTTCCATGTTTTCGAAGATGACTAACTTTCTCCGGCGAATGTTGCCTTTTTGAATGACATTAGTTGCGCCACGTGATCTAATATCCTTTTTTGATAAGAGGACTTTATCATGCCCGATAAGGGAATCAAATCAAATGCATTAGATGGTATGAGATCATTGCCCACTAATCGTGGTTCAGTTTATCAAATGATGCAATTACATAGAGTCAGACAAGTCTACAAGTAATGTTTCCGGATGCGAACGACAGAATCTGTCGAAGAATAAATAATTAAATAGTTTATGAGTTGTTTTGATCCGTTGGCACCTCTTGTTCTGACTCAAATTTCATTAAATATTGAAAGAATAAGAATTCAAACCTTTTCAAAGCAATAAAGTTTATGATTATCTTAGAATAATTGTTTTAACTGAAGATAACTGTAGAATTTTGCTGAAAAAACATGTTTTAATCGTCGCATAAATTTTTTATAGATAAAATCATATTGTTCACGTATTGATATTTTTATAGCACATCGTTGAACGTGTTTGTGTGAATTTAGAAGATATTTAATCACTGGGTTATACATATACATACTCTAATTGATTAGAGATTCATTTACTGTTAAAGAATTTCTGCTTAATATCTGTGAAGTACTTGAGACAAACTGATTATCAAGATATAGAGATTAAAATCAAACATTTACAGCAGATGGTTTTTGAATATTATCTTGTTTGTAAGCATATATTGATATATATATATATATATATTTTTATTTAGAGTTAATAAAAATAACTTGAATAACGAAACGAAAAACAATAAAAATAAGGACATCAGTTTTTCAATTTTTCGATCTCTGAAAAAAAATCTCGATGTTTTGGTATCATCAAAATATATGACTTAATCAATACAGTACTGAAATTCTATTTTCAGATGCTATGATTACTACAGATAGATGAGATTCTTATAGATACTATAGATGAGATTCTTATCATTAATATGTTGTTATTTTATGCAGTAATTTAAAGTTTTGTATATAATATTAATATAATTGCATTATCTCATAGATGTACATAAAATACAGTACAGTATTTGGTTCATATATTATGTTTTTTCTTGATGAAAGTGAAGGAGATTAACAAGTAAGTCTCCTTTCATCAACCGATCTCTAGAGTTTCTTTGTCAGGTATACAGAAGCTTGATCTATCTATTATACTTTTCCAGATATTTTGGCATGGAGAGAAACATTTTTGTTACTTAATAACTTATCATATTTAAATGTATCTAAATGAAGTTTTTAAAAATTATTATTATATACAGTATTTCGTTAATGAACTTGAATGAATGTTTTTCTCTCTCATATTCGAATATTTTAAATTATAAAAAAAGAACACTTATACATGTATAGAGAAATATTTTCGATCCTTATCTCCGATCATCATCATTTTCAAATTCGTTCATAGGATTTTGGAAAGTGATAATGATCCAATGTTTGTACTCTATTAAATTACAATCGAAAATGTTTGTATTCTATTAAAGAGATTGCCCTATATAATAGTTCGACTTACTTTTTTGATAATCTATTATAACAGGAAGAGACGAGTAGATATTTTAGATAACTTTTGATACATTATTCGATAGTTTAATGTAGCAAATTCTTTCGCAGAGAACATTTAGGCCTACAATCAATATGAGAACTGTTCGTTTAAAAAAATGGTCTCCTTTTTATTAAATAAGATTTACTGGATTTTGCCAATATTTAAAGAGAAAATATTATCTTCGTGGCATCTCTCTGGTTTCGCATCAAGTCGTCTACTTATTGTCGCTAATGCTCTTTTCTTAAACGTTATTCCTTGCCCAGTTGTCAATATAAATCAATAACGAATGAATGAGTTAAACCATATACAATATATCAGTGATATACTATATATGGTTTAACAATATAAGTAAAAATGGCATCCATTTTTCACTAATGAGAAAAAATGAATAGGAATTTGTTATTTATTCGGATGAAATGAAAAAGAAAGACAATTTTTTTCCTATTTCAAAAATAACTGAAAAACTGGTTCAATTATCCAGGTTAAATAACGCTAACATAAATCCTAAGACTAAACAAAACAATTATAAATATCGGGACAAAGTTCGAATATATCTGCTATTTTATATATATATATATATATATAAAAAATATGTTCAAATCTGGCACAAACAAAATTTTATTTACTACTAATATTTTTTATTTATTTATTATAACTTACACTCTATTTTTATTTCCATAAACATCTGAAATTTGTGTCAACGAAAATAAAAATTGCGTGTGAAAAAATCAATTTGTTGATAGCAATAAAATTAAATAAATATTGTTTGAGTTGATTTTCAATCCGCTTATTTTTAATGGAAGATAAAATAGTTCAGATGAATCCCTTATCAGCAAAATCTGATCCGAGACGTCATGCTAGCAAAAAATTTCTCGCAGATGTAAAACATAAAGTAAACCGTTGCACAGATTATTGCTTTCCGAAGAAAACTAATGCTTATAATATCGTATAGCTATTTATGATTTTACCCATTGATAACTATGAATTAATGAATAGATTTTTACAAAATTCGTTAGAGGCGCGTTGCTATTAGATATAATCGGATAGAAGTGACAAAATAGAGTGAACTGTATATTTTGTTTTTAGTTTATCGAAAACAATTCTATACAAAACTTTTCCGATAATGCAAAATAATGTCAAGATCATTACTAGTGAAAGAATTTATAAGAAATCTCATCGTTTTAATCAGTTCAAATATTTTTAATAATAAATACCTGAATATATTATCGATCTGCTTCCATTGTTTACAATTATCGATAGAAAATTCATTTTGGAATAGGAAGGTTGCTTAAAGTTTTATTAATTCAAGCGTTTTAAAGTAAATAAAAATAATTTTTTTTTTTATATTCGAAATTTAATATAAGGTTTGCATGATAGAAATGACGAAAACATACTGTACAGTAAAATACTGTATATGTGTTACACATTATCTGAAAAATATAAAAATATAGTAGGGTGATTCATCAATTTAATTATTGATATTATTATTAAAATAATGAGTCACTTTATTAATAATTTAAGTTCTGATATTAAAATTATTGAAAACTTATTTATACACTCCTCTAGTTTTTTTACGCCCCTTTCCAATCAGGGAGATTACTAAGGAGTGGCGCCAGTTCCAAATACGGGTTCACACACATCCATGGAGGGAGGCCAGATGGTGAAGAACGGGAATCGCTGGGCCGAGCCCAGAATCTCGAAAAAACTTTTCAGAAGATGCCGGATCCGGGGCCAGGGCCATCTGCGAACCTGAGTCCATCTGCGCGGCACGCCAACGCGTTACTAACTCGGCCATCCGGCCGCTTGTTCCTCTAATTTATGAAAAATAATTCGTAAGTAAATTTCGTTCATAAATCGGGTTGTTCGTAACTCAGACACTGTTGTAATTTTGGCTTCAAAAGTACTGAAATAGCTTTATATACTGTATATTGTAATATATTTCATAATTGGACTAATTCTCTCATTTCACAGATTTTAACGAGGAGTTCTAATTATAAAGCGAAAATTTTTTGGTGTAATAGACATCATGTTGAAATATTGCAATAATATGTTAAGGCAGCCATTC
>WUQG02369788.1:0-45656 GCA_011317285.2 Androctonus mauritanicus | reverse complement strand
TTGGTATTTCGATCGAGTTTTAAGCGGATTATTCCTTTGGAAATTTCAGAGTTAATGGATTTTTAATCCTGGAGAGATTAAATAAATCAAATAATCCTTAAACACAATTAAATTCTTAAGAAAGATCCTGTTTGGAAGCAATTTTTAATTCAAAATAAATATTTGAAGAATAAAACTATTTAAAAATATGAAAATAAATAGTTGATTTAAGCAAATTCCCGAAACGTGTCGAAAAGACATTGTTCCAACTGGCAAGCTTCCTTTTCCTAAGGAAATCACTAGAAATATAAACAGGTTACCAATTGCTGAGAAGAATTGTCAACAAGATTTTTCCTTACTTGTTGAATATCGAAGATAATCATTCGCATTCAAGTCACATTCACTATGGGCGATGACCTAACGTATTGCATTGTTTCCTTTCAAGAATGTGAAATGATTTTAAAAACAAATTATCTTTGCAAGTTTTCCAGTAATGATTTAGTGCTTTACTCAAGAAAAATTTTATTCTTCTTGTAGACGATCACTATATGTAAAATCGTTAACAGAACTTGAATAATAATAATACACGAAAAACCTTGATCAGATTTTAATCGATGTTAAGAAACATCTTACGCAAATCTTGTAAAGAAAACAATAAAACTGACAGTTAATTTATGATATCGATAATTAAACTGTTATAAAACTTTGTATAAAATAATTAATTAAATAATAAAATGATTACGTTTTCGTTCCACAAATTTCTCGATGCATCCAGTATTTACATTCGGTCCAATATTTCTTGTTTGTTCCAGGAACTTCTTCAACAACACATGTGTTTGGCCTGAAACAAAATGATTTTTATCATAAACTGGTATTATAATAATAAATTTAAAGAATAATTTCAATTTATTAACTTTGTATGGTGTCGTAAACCATTTTTATAGTCAGAAATTATTTTCTTTAAAACATAAAACTATCTAAGATCTATGTTATGCGACGTGTATCACAGTTGTGAAGAATTTTCAATTCTGTATGCAAGCAAAACAGTTAGAAGAATCTTGTTCTAAGCACGAATAAATACAGATATTTTAAGATTAACAGTGACAATAAATAAACAGATCTGATTCTGCAATTTGTATTATTTACAGATCATCGTAAAAAAACCGATTGCAAAAAAAAAATTTTGGGAAGAAAAATTCTCGTTTAGTACAGATGTTGGCAAAAATCTAATTCCTGTTTTATTTATTTTTTTATAATTATTGCATCATGGTGTAAAGTGAAAAAAAAAATATATAGGTCAAGACGATAAATTTGCATTTTTTTGTATCAATTTTTTTTTCCTCCTCTTAAATGTTTTTTCAACTGAAAAAAATGTTTGAAAAAATAATTTGAATGAATGTCGACGTTTAACTGCTACTTCGTCATGATCTTTCAATTCTTAAACAGTTTTTTTTTAGCCATTTTAAAATTATCTTTGAAAGAGTAATTGTTTCCTCATTAATGTAGCTTAGAAATGGTCATTACTATTACTTTAATTTGCAGCACATAATTAAAATTTTCCTTCTTTTATAAGATTTTTTATCATCTAATTAATTAGGTGAAATAATTATCACTTTTAACTAGTCTGATTGTTAACAATTTCTCATTAAAAAAACTAGTAAAGAGTTTCGTTTGTTCGTGTTTTTTTTCTTTTTTCTTTTTCTTACAGGAATGTCGAAATGGAGTAAACATTTCGAAATTTATGAATCGAATCTTAAGCATCTCACTAAATTTACAAAAAGATAGATTAAGACTTAAACATAATTGATTAAGACAGTTGGAGATAAGCACTGTATTTTAAGATGAACCTACGATGAAGATTATAAGTCTAGTGATAAGTACTGAATGCCAATAAAAGTTTTGCTCTTTCTCTCTCTTACTATACTCATTGGCTTGATGTGGGTGAACTCGTCTGTTGTCAGACAGGTGGACCAGATTCTTAACTCAAGGACATCAATTCTCATTCATTTGAAATAGCTTCAACCTTGGAATCAGATTAATGTAAAAAGAGCATCGAACTACTAACATAAAAATGTGCAAAAAAGGAATGCCGTATTAAATATTTTACATTCTAATTGTGTGAGTAAGCAGCTAAACTCCAAACTTGCCGATACGAATTTGGTAAAGAAGTTTCGACTGTTTAACGGATAAAAAGTTTATTTATATAAATATTTTATTGCCAAAAAAATATCGAGAATATAAAGGGAAGTTTTTACTCTTTAGTAAGTTATAAAAACGTTCTTGTATATTAGTAAATCAAATTGAATTCCTAGTATAATAAATTTTATATAAAAGAACGTACCGAAAGTAACTCTTTATTTATATTTTACAACCCAAGAATGTAGTAAATTTATTTATGGTAAAACTAATTTGCATAATATATTCCTTTATTTCGTACATAATACATTCCTAAGCGTTTTAATAGCAAAATAACTAAATTAATATTTTATCCTGTACAAGAAAAGACGTTCTGCAGGATAATTAAAATATTTATACTTTATTTTATTCTCGTTAGAATTCTTTTAAACTTTTAATGACAAAAGTATACGATACGATAGATTTTTATCATCTTGTAATTTAATATATTTTAATTAAATTAAAAATTAATGATAATCAAAAGATAAATTAAATTATTGAATAAATATTTATTTTATTTTCAAAGGGGGGGGAAAAAGAGAGAGAGTTGCAGATTTACCGAATACACGATATGTAAAATTTAAATTACATGAAAAAGATTTCTTAAATATTCTATCAACAGTATACAATGTAAACCTATATTTATTGACAATTTGTTTTATTTATATTAAATCGCAAGAACAGTAATCAAGTTGTCAAATCAATCATTGATATTTATAAAAATATAAATTGGAAATCCAGTCATCCGATATAACATACATTGGTTTGTTTTTAACTATCAAATGGTTTTCGTTTAAACCATTACGCTGATAAATTTACATATTTTTGTCTTTAATGACTTATGAGTAATTCCATGTAAATAATAATTACGATGTTTTGCAAATTGCATGTAGAAATACTGAAAAAATATTTTTATATAATATAATTATAATGCATTATACCAATAGCAATATAAATTTTTGAAATTTATATTACTGTTCATATGATACACACATGTACAGCACAATAAATAAATGTATTTTTTTTTTGTAATATACATGCATATGAATGCTTATGTAATGTACAAATTTTCAAGTAATATACATGTTTATGAATGTTTGTGTTCTTGTAATATACATATTTATGAATGCTTTTGAAATATACAGGTATTCAATGTAATGTACATGTTTATAAATGCTTATGAAATATATAACTGTTTGTGTAAAAAAAGATGCTTTTGAAATATACAAGTATTCGTGCAATTTACATGATTAGAAATGATTATGTGATTTATAAGTGTTCGTGAAAGGTACATGAGTGTTTATAAAAAATACAAATGCAGTATAAGTACACACATGAATATTTATGTATGTTTAAGTCATACATAAACTATATAAATGTGCATTTAATATTTATTTGACATTCGTAATGTTTTTATGTTATCTTTAGCATTCATTTGATATTCGTACAATATTTATGCAATGTATAAAATTTATATAATAACCATTTAAAAAATATTATAATATATATAGGTGCTTAAATAATATAATAACTCTATCAGATATTAGAATATCTGATAGAGTTATCAATTATCAACCTAGAATAGTGTATATAAACATTTTATAGTAGACTATAAAAATATAAATTTTAAATAGAGATCTATACACGCATTTTTGAAGATTATAACAACAGAATAAATTTCGAAATTTTTGGATTTAGCTGCATGTCTTCGATATAAACAAAAAGAGGTTAAATGAATGCAAAACAAGAAATCACTTAAAAAAAAAAAGAAAAGAAAAGAAAAAAAACACTTAAAACTCGAATAACTTGGATAGTGCAACTCGTTTTGAGCCAGATATCGAACGATCGTGATCCGTATTTTAATAAAACCCGTTAAAAGAATGTAGCCTACCAAGTAACTTTTACTGATTCACGTGGATGTGTCAGAGAATGATTTATATACCGTACATAGTAGTAGGATCCAAAGTCGTACCAACAGCTCTTCCCTTGATCCTGCGACTATCGTTAACACGTCAAAATGCAATTAGGAGAGGCTGTAATCTTCGATGGTTGTCGTCGCATCAAATCACTTTTTGACATTAAGGATACTGTTTAATGACTTGCAAAGTGTTCACTTTAATATCGTTCCCATTTACTTATTAGAATTCAATCCATCCTAACACTTTATTCAGAGTAGGGATTTGATGTTATAAACACATTATAACTAGAAATTGCTAAAAGCAATTATTTATTCATTAAAAGGAAATTTGTAATTAAAGATTTCAACACTGAATTTTAATTAGATAAATTTTAAAATGTTAATTTATTTGATAGTGTTAATAATTTAACATGCGACCCTTCAATTAATAAACATGATCCTTTATTTTTATATTAAAATAATAGTCTAATAAAATTTTTTTTTCTTCTCTTATCACCATAACGAAGAAGTATAATGTATCAGAATTTATTCTCGATAGTAATGCATACAAGTGCAATATGATTTAGAATATTACGTGACAAGAAATAAAAATTGTAACAATTCTAAAAATATTATTAATTCAGCGAAGAATGGACAAATGTGTGCACTTTAAAGTGCAAAAGCGAATTAATTGTTATAAAGTTATAAAGGTCGTGTTATTTTAGAAGCAGGCTTTGTGTAGAATATATTTTAATTATGAAAATTGTCACGCGTGTTATTTAATCTTACACGTATTTCTTATGCTAATAACTAATCTTATTGTTTAAACGGTTATTAAGCGAGTTTACGTTGTTTGTTTTGGAAGCTTTAAATATTTTGTAAAGTCTGCAACTAAAACCCAAATGGTAAAGGTAACCAACAAAAATGTAACGGAATAACGTTTCAGAAACATAAAATATTGTTATTAATACTAAACTTACACTTGTTCGCTAATGTATATGACTTTTTTCATCATTAATAACACATGTTTTATGAATGCGACCTCAGTTTTTAGCAGATGCAACAACGTGTTGCACACTAAAACATACTGTTATTACTAAGATAAGAATGACGTGAATTTCATAGGAAAGCGTTAAACTAGATTAGCATTCCTGTTATATTAATATAGTCGACCACAGTTGATTAATGAAAAAAATCAAGGCCATAAAAAAATGTTGAAAAATTCTAAAATGGAACTTTTTCTGTTTAAAACCAATCCTATGTTGCAATTTACTGTTAAAGCAACCACTGATAAGCGCAAACAAAGGCATATTCATCAGTAAAATTTTGCAATTAATTTAATTAAAATTAGCAACCCTCATAAAAGTTTATAAATTGTGTAACTTAGTTTTCAAGTTTAAGAACCTCTCTATAATTTAGATAATTGTATAATAGCACTTATAGCGCATTTACAATTTATTTTAAAATTAGTAATAAAAGATAATAACCAATTGTATCCGAAAGAGCGTTACTCTCTCTCTCTCTCTGGGATGATAATTTTTATATAGCAGTTACAAAAGTTACATTGACGACAAGAAGGTTTTTTTCTGTAAGTCGATAGAATTTATTAGTTATATAGCTTCCATTAAAACTTTGATTGGATTATAAATGAAATTTTAATGGAAATAAAAATGTATCTCATAATCAAAGAGGCCCGCTATCAGGCTTCAAATGTGAGAATTCTTTACGTCTTAACAAAGATTCTAGAATAGACCTACTTGAATAACAAAACACTTTTTTTTTTTCCTCTCCCCCTTCCTGTAGGAATCGGTTTAGAAAATTTATAATGATCAGATGTTATCTTTACGACCGAAATAATCATCATTTCCACGTTGGTTTACGTGCTATAACTTCACTTTTTTTGCATTTACTAGAACTGATTTTTATCGTTGAATTAAATCGACTGGTTGTTTTTAAAAGCAATATTTTATTAAGTATTTTCTTTTTTATTATTATTATTATTTTCCATTACTTCCAATCTAAAATTTAAAAATAATTCGAAAATTCTTAGTATAAATGATTATATTATATAAGTGATATATTTTAAATTTTAAAAATAGTAATGTATTTATGTCATCGTAAAATACAACAGGAGTAGAATAGGTATCAAGGACATACGCATTACCAAGTGTAATTCTTCTTGTCACATATATTCTCATTGTCAAAATTATTACATGATGGATGAAAGTCGATAAATTTTATTATGTTCTTTGTTATATAGATAGATTTCAATATATTTTAATAACTGAAGAACATGGAGAAATTTTAATGAAGTGTAACTGAAGTAACATGTTCATTTTCTTATAAATAAGTCAGGAAGAGGTGTATTGAACTAATTTAAACGTGTTTCTCTACCAGGTTAAATTTTTTTTCGGTACAATTTTTCAGAAAATGTTAAATTTTTTTTTATTCTACTTCTTGTTATGTGCATTCAAACATATTTCTTGCATACTAATCTAACAATTAAGTGATGATTTAAATTAGAAATAAATTGATTCTTTTTTTTTCTGAGTAGTGTGCATAATAAATTTTCTTCGATCGATATTTTAAAATTACGTAAGCTCTCCAATGTTTATCGAAATTTACTTTTAAATAAATTAAATTTTGAATTTTAATAGCGAAAAAAAAGTAAAGTGATCTGATTAAATTTAAAAAAAAAAAAGAAGTTAATTAAATTTTTAAATGCCTGAGGCACTGAGTTATCTTCCAAAACGAGGTATCACTCACCTCCAGTTTCGACTTTTGAGATTAGAGAAGATTTACTTACCCTTGACTTCTTGCCATTCTCAAATGCCACGGAGGTACCCTGCGACCCTGTGCAGAGGGAATTGTAAAGGGTAACAGCAGGTGTACCATAATGTCCACGAAAATTATCAATGCCATTAACGAAGACATATTGGCCTCTTGCGTCTTGGTCGGACTCTTGGTTTTGTAATCAAAATCGCCTCTGCTACTTATAAAAGTCGACTGCTTCGTCACGTACACGCGTGTCTCACGTCACGAACCATCACGTTTCGTTAATTCCCGCTACGGAAGGTCAAACTATGTACCACCCTCACACTTCCACGCTATTCGCCACAACATCTGTCGGAGTGAATGCCGGATAGTCACATGATTGTGAAGTCACGCATTCGAGGCGGGGTATTAATAGTGACGTCATTATGATTACTTCCGTGAGGCAACGTCCTTGTCGGTAACAAAAGTAGAGTTTTCTAAACTAACCGAACTTCTTTCTAGTGTCCGACCAGATTTTGCCCGATTGACAGTCAAGCTTGATTTCCGGAAAAAAATTCGATCGCAGATTGTAAACACGCCCAGAACTCCGCCTCGTGGTCGATAAACAAACTAAACTGATAGGCCTAGGCAAAAATATGCAAATAGACACAACCGAATTATAAACTGATAGGTTTAAACTGCATTCTCATTGCGCACTTGATATTTTTTTGCATTTTTCTACCGCATATTGTACTGTTTCTATTGCAACCGTCGATATTTTTCTCAAAATATTTTACAAACCGAAAACGATTTAATATATGTGATTGTTACCTAACAATCGATTATTATGTCATATTAATAAAATTGCCTTCAACGTCGGCATTAAAAAATCTTCGAATGATATAAGACAGTTTCGCTTCCCTTCTAAGAATGTCATTATTAATTTTTGCAAAAATTTCTTAAGCAGATCATTTGCAATTCGATAAAAAGTTACAAATTCGTAGCAATTTTTCGGTTCTAGACCAACTAATTTTCAAAACTTGTTCCTTTTTTTTTTATAGAAAAATAATTTTTCTTTGATGTCCTAAATAATATTTTGTCCTAAATTTAATATTTTAATACGTAAAAATATTTAATTGAATATAATATTTTTAAGCTTTTTAAAGTGGAAATAATATATATATATACACTGCATTTTTAAGTTTTTTCAAAGCATTACAATCGAGATAGCAATGCAATATAAAAATATCGAAGGTTGCGATGATAAGGAAGATACCGAAAATGTGTTATAAAAATATATATATAAAATAAATAAATAAATAATAATGGGATGTCCTTGACTGACTTATTATATCCTGTAAGGAAGGGACGATAACAGATGACGTCACAGATGAGGAGGTGGTCGTTGACAAATTTGTTTCCGTTCTCTAAACCGCGAAAATATCATTGCTTTTACTAGAAGAACAGTTGTTTCCCATAAGATCTACCCCCGTGAGTGACACAACAATCAGTACAATCGGATGAGTTATAAAAAAGTTTTCTTTTAATAAAACCCAATTATATGGCAGCATTTCGTAATTACTACATCATAAAACATCATCATCACCGTCAGAACTTTTTGACTTGGATCGGATACCATAATAATTATATAATAAGTATAAATATAGAAATTAAAGAACGTCGAGGTTATCAACTTGACACGAACGGTTTCTTTTCGGAAGAGTGGGGTCAAATTTTTAACGAAAATTAGTTAACTAACAAGTGCGGCAGAATCGGATTAATTAGAAGGATTAGACATGATATCCAATTTATCTTAGGACTTCTAAATAATTGATCATTTCAGAGTGGCACTAATTACGTAACTAATGAGTCGCATGCAGTTTGAGACTTTCCAAAGACCCAAGTAATTGGGTATAAAATTAATTAATTTTTTTTTGTTTTTGTGTTGTAATGCAGACTTACACAGACTCATATTCTCTAAATAAATAATAGATACTACGACGTTTTTAATTATTAATTTAAGAATTAAAGAATAACTTCTTGCATTATTTAGACATTTTTAAAGTCGTTACACGAACAAATATTAATTTTGATAAAGAATGCAAAAATTGATATTTATGAACGTCTTCTTCAGAAGAATTTTTACGCAGCTTAATCAATTTAAAAGTAGATATATTTATTTTAATAAAATAATTATATTTGTTAGAGAAAGTAAAGCTCGTAAGACCAGAAGATTAATCTGTTAAAGCCTTTTTAAATGCCTAATTTGTTGCGAGAAAAACATTTTATTGATGGGATTAGAGATCATTTATATTAAGAGACTTAGCAAAATTGTTAATTAAACATTAAAAAAAAATATATTTATAGTCGTAGGAACAAGCATTTAGATTAAATAATAACCTTGGCCTTAAACTTTTCCAAGTTTCGTCGTTACAGTTACGGAGGAGTTGTGACTTATGACCAAGGAATATCGTGTCTAATTTATCTCTAAACTTATGCAATTCTGAAATTAATAAATTATCATTCTTAGAATATTTTTACGGCTAAAAAAAAAAGTGATTAAAAAAAATTCGAAACGCTTGGTAAATATTATTTTATAAATAGTCCCGATTCTTATCAATTTAGGCTATCATATGGCATTTTTATGACCTCTTCTGTAGGCCATGTAGATCTCTAGGCCTACAATATGTTACGTTACCAACAATCTGTCTTTTTGACATCACAATTACACAACAAAAGAGGGCATGGACTTAAAACATGGTTCCACCCAAAGTTTCTGGTAAGGCTATAAATATTGTACGATTTACATAAATAAAGATGTTCAAGATTAACGTATCTTTTATATACGCATCGAAGAAATTAGTTTTTATTTGTCAATAAATTTTTTTTCTTTCCGCTCATTAAATATTGCCGATGGTAGTTTCCGAAAAGTTTCTTATTGCCCGTTAACCGTCATCGCTTTAATTACTTTAATTTAAATAAGAGAGCAATTCCAACAGTAAATTGCTGCAATATATTATAATTTAAGTAGTCATGACTATTTTCTGCTTAAGTAAAATTTAGAATTATGAATAATTTCGTTAAATTTGTGGGTGTATTTTATTCCGGTAAAGTAAAATGATCATTAGTCAACTTGACTTTTAAATAGAAAGCATTCAATATTACGGGAAATGGTATTGGCGTGTCTTGAAGTTAATGGGTGTTAAAAATTCTTTTGTCTATTCACTCATTCAGTTATGTAATTTTTAGGTGTATAAATAGCATAATTTACCGTATTTATTCACTCAGAAGACTTAAAAATTCGTATACAAACAGAAACGATTTAAATTATCATCGATTTAAGTTCTCAAGATGCGTTAATGAAGAATGTCGGTGTTTATATCGAAATATTTATCTATGATTTTTTATTTAACTTCCGATAGTTAACTATAATTAAACAAATCGCGTAGGAATCAAAAATTTTAATTAAAGATCGAGTAAACTCCTAAATTAAATAGGATAAAAGTAATAAGTCCGAATTATTGAGAAATTTTTTTAAAAATTTACCTGATGTACTTTGTAAAATAGCTTTGATCATCAATATTAATTAAAATTACTCATAAATATTTTTGATTTTATTATTATTAAAATTTATGGCTTCTGTTTTTTTTTTTTTTTGTTTCAGAAAAGTTGACGATTTTTAGTCAAAGGGACAATTAAAACGAAAAATATATCCTTCGTGTTGTTTGTCAAGATTATCTACAGCCTATAGAGTTTATTTAATGCTTTATACAGACATAAGGAAATAGTTAGTTTGAAGGATTTACGAGAAGACCAACTTATCTGTTAGTGTCATAATGTACAAATAACTTATCCACTTAAAGTGTTTCTAAAACAAATATATGCAAAGTACATACTAAATTTTATTTATTTTTCCGTTTTAAGAAGTTTTATTGTATCTTTACGAATTTTTTTATTTTTTTTTTTCCCTCTCTCATTTTTATTGATAAAGCGCAAACAGAAAAATGATCGAAAAAAAGTATATAAATTTTTGTGAAATTTTGCTAATATTCTTTTTTTGTGTGTGTGCTACATAATTTGCATACTTTCTAAATTAAAATTGCTAAAAATTAATTTTGGTGACGTTTGGAGTAAATTATCCGAACATAATTAATTTTGCAATTTAATTCTCATTTCAAACAAACGGGTTGCATTGTAAATTTGTAACTGTTTAATGCACAATGATGCGCATCATGAATAATTTATAATTAATATATATTAGATTGTTAAAATATATAAACAGGTTTATGGTATTATTATTATTGTTATTATTTTTCATTATTTTAATTCATATTATGTTACCTAATTTAATCAAAACCCTTTATATCGCATATAAATTTAAGGTTTTGTGTTGCCAAAATTAATGGCATTATTATGAATATTTTAATTTTGATTTAGATTTTTTTTTTTTTTTTTGACATAGAAAATGAAAATTAATCGAGTTGATATTCGTGTCGAATTGAAATTTATTTTTATGAGGAAAAAATAAAAGAGAGTACTACATATATACCGGTATATATAGTGGAATATAATTTTAAAGTAATGAAACAAAAGCAAAATTTTATGGTAATGAAACCAAAGCAAAATTTTATGGTAATGAAAACAAAAACAAAATTTTATGATAATGAAACAAAACAAAATTTTATAGCAATGAAACAAAGCAAAATTTTATGGTAATGAAACAAAAGCAAAATTTCATAGTAATGAAACCAAAGCAAAATTTTATGGTAATGAAACCAAAGCAAAATTCTATGATAATGAAAACAAAAGCAAAATTTTATGATAATGAAAACAAAAACAAAATTTTATGATAATGAAACCAAAGCAAAATTTTATGGTAATGAAAACAAAAACAAAATTTTATGATAATGACACAAAAGCAAAATTAGCAGAATTAGTAAAGTATTAAATATTTATACTGATCGATTGATTTAACTCTACATTTAGTCTTTAAAGCGAAGTTTGCTAATTTATTGCATAATTTTTATTATTATTAAAATTACAATAACGAAGCAAATTAAAATTTATTATAACAATAAAGGAAAATAAATTTGATTTTGCTTTGTTTCTATAATAAAATTTGAATATTATAATAAAATTAAATAAATTTATAATAAATTTTTATTATAGAAACAAAGCAAAATCAAATTTATTTTCCTTTATTGCTATAATAAATTTTAATAATAAAAATTATGCAATAAATTAACAAACTTCGCTTTAAAGACTAAATGTAGAGTTAAATCAATCGATCAGTATAGATATTTAATTATTTCTACAAGTAGCAAAATAATATTTTATAATAAATTTTTTCATCCCATTCTATTGATATATATATATACAGCATATATATATAATTTTTTTTTATTATTATAATTTAATACTAATCGATTAACCAAGTTCTTGCATTGCATATTGCATTTGTAACCAAGTAGTCTTCCGTGACACAATGAAGACAGAATTAAGAAAGGAAGGAAAAAAAAAAAAAAAATAGAAGAGTTATGTTTATTTATAGGAGGTCGGCGAACTTTTCTATTATTTATCAGAATTATATATTACGGATTATCATTGGAGTGATAACATTTTTGAACGATATCTGGCCGTGACCTTGACCGCCATGTTGAACACGGGGAGGTTTACAAACTCGGAGGTAAAGTGAGCGAAAGGACGACGAGGTAAAACAAGTTTTGAAAGGTTGATGCAAAATTCAAAACATGTTTATATATCATGTTTCAAATAACTCATCTGTTCAGTATTTGTTCTCCAGAGTATTTATATAAACACCAAATATATTATTGTTGATATATTTATTAAAAAGTAATTATTTTCGTGCAGATTAAAAGAAAAATGACTTCCGTTAAAAAATTGTTTCTCTTAGCCATTCAGACTTATAAATTTTGCTTTAACATTAAAACCGTAATTGAACTTAAGATTTGCAACTTTGCATTTTTGATTTATAATGCACATAAATGCCAACAAAAAAAAAAGATTCACGTGAAATTTTCTCCGTAATATATTTTAATAGATATTGCGAATGTTTCGTTTAACCGATATTCACGCAAAATAAATTTAAGCCAACAATAACCTGGTGCAAAAATTATATACGATATATGATATGGCTTCTGGCCATCTAGTTATTTATCATGAAACTGGTTTGGTTTTTGAAAACTGGCTTTTTGCTATACGAAAATTTTTCTATTTTATGTTAATAATATAAAATATGCAAACGTATATTTGATAATTTTTTTTGTTCGCAATATTTTACCGATTATGTTATTGAAACTTTCCTATTGCATTTATTTATTATTATTATTATTATTATTTAATCGTTGCGAAGTTATAAACGTTCAAAATTCCATAAAAATATTTTAATGTCTTCATTAATATTCTTCGGGTGCTTAATGGTAGATCTTAAATATTACATTGATAAATTCTTCGGGGAAAAATTAAAAAATAAAAAAAAATGAAAATTTTTAATGGATTACCATCAGATGATTTAAATTTGTGTTAGCATGATTATGATAATACGTTTTCTTTCTTTTCGTTTCCTATAAACTACGATTTAATTTATTTTAACAACCTATGCATAATTAAACAGCAAAGTCGGACTTCGTTTTATACACGGATATTTAATCGAATTTTACATAATTTGATTGCTCCCAGGTATGATATATGTTGTAAATAATTCCGATTCGTTTTATTTTTTTCTTTTCTTGTAATGGTTTATTTATAGTCATCGAAACAATTGGCATTAAAATAATTTCGCACTAAAGTCACGTCTGAAAGGTCAATAAAAGTCGTGCAACCTCCTCTTCAATAACCATCAAATGTGGAAAGCGATCAAATCTAGAAGAAAATTACAGTCCATTGTTGGCAGTTCGAAGCCCACACCTATAAGCAGTGTGAATGAACCTCTTGTTTATCTATATAATAAGTAACTTTTTCTATAATTTGAATCGTTCTGCTTCTTTTGGAACAATGTCATTCCGAATACTCAGCATATGTAAAACATTTCTTAATAATAGAGCTGGAAGAATTTCGTTTTGAGAATAGCTCCTGTCTAAATTTATTAAATTCTTAGTCCTATAATAAATTAATAACTTTATTAAATTTTTGACTTATTTTTAAAATATTTTCTCCACATTTAAGAAGAGCAAAGAAGAATACAAATTATTCTTCTTAATGTAGAAGCCAACAAAATATTTTTAATTTAAAAAGTGTAAGCAATAAATTCTTTATTTTTAAGTAATCAACTTGAGAATGATGATAAACTTTAAAAAAGCAATAATTTTAAGGATCGGAGGGAATGTTTCAGCGTTAATCATTGTCGTGACTGAACTTTTATAACAATTGCTTTTTTATTGACTACAAATTTCTAAGGAAAATCGTTCCGTATTTTAATTGCGATAATATAACTTTTAATTCCTCAAGAAATAAACTATATACTGTTTAAAGTACAGTATTTTGTTCTCGAAGAATATTTAAAACCCACTCTATACGATAAAATTTATATGGAATACAGTGCTGTATATAAACCACTTGCTATAGGTGATCTTGCATCGATTGCTGAAGGTAATTAATTAATCGATTTTAAGGCATAAATATGTATGCATCACTCTTATATTAATGTGAGATGTATGACTAATGAAGTTAGACAAGTAAAATTTGTTACTTAATTTATCTCTGATGGAATAATAATAATGTGCAAAGTTCAACTTCAAATATTCATTTTTATTTAAAGTTTATTAATAAATATTTTTAACATTTGTTAATTCGATTAAATGTAATTATATATTAATTTATTAGCAATCGTTGTTTCCTATTTAATATTAATTGACATTGATTTATAAAGCTCATACAATATGCATGAACAACGTTTTTTTTTCTCCCACGATGACGTTCATCATAAATAAAAAAAAAAAAAACGACAACAATTTTAAAATGATTTTTAAATTAAAAAATCAAAAATAATAATTTATTAAACAAATTTAATCATCGCTTAAATAATTTATAGTATTAAAACTGATATAAACGGTTGTAAATTAAACGTAATCAGCTGTAAAGCTCTATAGAAGTCAAAACATGGAGGTCGAACGGTTGTCATCTTGACCTTAGATCTCTCTGCTTAATGACATTTAATGTCAAGAAAACTGATCGTAACATACCAAGAAATGACCAAACGCTATAAAATATAGCAGGATACTTGTAAATATAGTATTAATCACAGCGTGAGATTGGTAGATAACAAAAGTTTATAGATCTGGAAACCATTAATTTCCACGATACAATTTAAGAAAAAAATCGATTTTCTTAAATTATTTTAACAAAGAAAAAAAAAACTTTTTTAGCTTCAAATTTATTGTAAATTTTTATACTTAATTATAATTTTTTTTTAATTGTGAAATAAGTAAAAATATCGGTGATGTGACTTTTCCATTAGCCTTATCACTTCTAGTGGGTATACAACTTTGGTTCATGATGCATCATCAGTTGGTATTCGTGAAATCATGTTTGCTGGGTGTTATTTATGTGAGGTGTTTGTACGGCATTTCTTTCCCAAAACAACTATTATCAGTGTGTGTGTGCGAGATAAGAAGACATAAATTATGTTCTTCCGCACACTAAGTATGTTTCGGAGTACAGATTAATGTCGTTGTTTCTTTGGTAGTTTCTTTTGATCGCATTTGTAGTCATTAGCATATTTATAGTAAATATTAGCTGCTTAAGAAAAACCATTCTTTTTTTTTTTCTTTTTCACTTTTTTTCTTTTGATGTTTAAACACCTTTTCTGCGTCATTTATATATCATTTGCTTTTCTTTCAGTGAGGACTGTTATTAAAAGAGCGTATGTTAGGTTATTAAATTTCAGCATGAGTTTTTTTCGTTTCTCTTTTATAGCACGACATTTGCTTATGATGATTATGTTTAGTAGATTAACAGACGTTCGATTTATATAAAAAATAAGTTTAGATAAAACTCAAAAATTAATAAAAATGTTATCAAACTTTAATAAATGTTTCTAATAAAACTTTAATTTTTAAAAGTAATTTTTTGTTTAATTTTAATGTACATGCTTTCCATGTTAACTTTTCTAAGAATATTTTTACATTTCTAATAATAATAAAAAAAATTATTCACTGAAAAGTTCTTAGAAGTTCAATGAAACATAAAGTTTTTAAATTGATTCTTTTCGACTAATTAAAATTTTAAAAACTCTTCTAGAAAACTAAATTTGAAGTTAATCTTAAAAGTATAATTATAAAAAAATCACGAAAAATATAAAATAGTTAATTTTATTTTTAAAATTTATATAAATTAAAATAAATCATGGAGTTATCTTTAAAAGCAAGTACTGTACAAAAATATTAAAGATACAGTAATTGCTTTTTATCTTGTTACAGATTCAATGTCATAAATCATATCGTGTGTCATTTAATACCTAATTTTTAATTCGATAAATAAATTTTATTAATTACTGATAACATGACAGACAACTCATTCTGATAACTCAGTTTGCCATACTTCAACGCCCATGTTGTCGTTTCGTCACCTTTAAACCATTAGGAAGGCTTATATGTTAACCTCTGACCTATGTCTCCCATACCTATTCTTTCTTAAAGCCACAATCGGAATGATGGATACCAGCTGCACCCAATACATCCGGTTGGTACGATTTTTAACACCCAACGCCCTTAGTTGCCAAGATCGCTACCAGTTGATGATGTCTGTTAGAGAATTGAATTTCAGACGGATCTGTAAACTGCCATATTCAAAAACCACCCGTAGAGAAGAGCGATCTTGCTTTGAATACTCAATTTACTTAAGCTATGTAATTTCACATCTGGGAGCTATTTGTCAATGAAGAAAATCCATTTACTCCAACAACAAACCCTATAATTAATGTATCAGATAAAAATTCTTCCGCTAAAAGACAAATTTACATAGTTATTAAGGTCACATAAACTTATTTATCAATTTTTTGATAGTTCAAAAAATTATAATATTTATGTTTTTCGCCCGATTGTGAAATTTCGATTAATTTAATAAAAATATAAACTGTGCCTTACTAGATTATGAAAATATTAATTTAATCTCATATGTAAACCAGGACATATAAATTATTTTCTATAAGTTATCATATCCATTATATGAGATTATATAAATATAAAAATGAACTCCCTTAAAACGTAATGAATATATATCTGTAAACGATGAAATACTATCTACTTTTATATCGAAAATAATTAGCTTTTAGAAATTATAAAAGCCAAAGAGAGTTTAAATATAAAATCTTCAACCAATAGCCATAAAAAAAATTCTTGTTTTCCATTCTGTAATATTAAAAAAAAAAAAAAAAATTATAAGTAAATTACAGAATTATTTTGGACTTAGGAAATTTTTTACTTAAAATTTTCCAAGTCTAAAATTTATATTTTTATTTTATATTTATAACGTAAAATTTTCCTTCAATTTGTAAATTTTGCGAGCTGAAATGAATGATAAAGATACAGTGAAAGAATTAATTTAATCTATAGAATTTCCTTTAGATATTGATTAGCAACAAAATATTATATCGACTGTTTACATAACAAGCAAAATACTGTATATTTTTCAATTTTGTTATTTTTTTATACTTTTTTATAAAATATAAAATTATCCTATATATAATTTCTCAATCATATAATTTATAATTAATTGCATAACTGTGATGATACTGATTGAGGTTATATTGAATTTTAACAAATTTTTATAATGCATAGAAAAGTATAGAAGCAATACATATAGTAAACTGCATAATTACTGATATTTTTTATTGCTAATGAAAGAATTTTCGAATTATATTAGTCGAAAAAGATACTGATAACTTGAACAGTGACAAAAAACGTAAAATAATGTTTTCCGTTATATGTTTCTGTTTTCATTTTCCGTTAAGAAATATACACGCGTAAAAATATAACGTAAAATTTCTGATTTCAGCAAAAATAAGTCAACGTTAACAGAATTATCAATTTTAATAATCGTTTAGTAATATTACAAGTTAAGTAGAGTATTTTAATTAGTAAAAAAATTACTAGAAAGTAGATTTCGGTTACAAAGTTTATATTAGAATGGGTTAGGGTTGCGAACGGAATCAGGTATTATCAGAAAAGATAGTGACTGAGAAAGGGTCAGTTCGTTAACCCATTCTGACCCTGCGAATCAACAACAGTCCATCGGACGCGTGTCTCAACAGATAAACAAGTCCGCCTATGTTTTGTCTTCTACCTTGATACTCAAATAATATACTAGCAATTCAATCCGTATCTAATGGCTGATAATTTCTACAGTTACCGAAATGCCTATACAGTTAATTTTCTTTGAGGAACCAAACGTCGGAACGGTTTAGAATGGTGGAATTGGTACGAACGAAGTGATCATTTTGAAACTATTTTATTTTATGTGACGCAAAAGTTTTGCACATGGTTATCGTTTTAGCGGTAACTAGTGGTTTTTCCACTTTGCCCCTACCGCGATATGGCGCCAATCTGACCGAACGTTCACTGTCGGGTATTTAAAAAAAAGCGGGAAGTCTTTTGTCCTCGACCGCTCCCGTCGGAAATACTTAACCGAATTTAAGGTTACTCATCCTTTTTAACTCGCTGCTCTTGCTGCTGCCGCTGCTGCTGCTACTACTACTACTTGCGTGGGAGTCGCATAAAAGTTCCGCCGATATATAAAAATTTATAAATATATATTTTAGCGAATGTCAACAGTTACACGTCACGTTTTGAAAAATTAACGACAAACATTTGATGAGAATCTTAACTATTATTTTTCTACTATTTTATGGTTTTTCTTTAAAGGTTTTTTTGCGTGCTACAGTTAACTCCTAAGTTTTGCTTCCGGGTAACAATACACGTTAGTTAAATAAATAATGCACAAACAACTTTTAAATGTTCCTCCTTTCTATGAATATTGTTTTCTTATCAAAAATTTCCAAAGAAAATATTAGTAAACAAGGGTGGAGTTACTTATCTTCGATTGATACTTGATGTAAAGGTATATAACCTTTATTACTTTTCCTTAAAAATACACGCCTTTATTTTCCTTAAGAAAGTTCTTTATATGAGTCATTTTTCTAGTTAAAAATCTGAGTAAGCTTTCAAAGCATTCTATTCATCAAAATTACTCGTAAGAATTTTTCTATGGGCGAAAAAAGAAGATGAGTTAAATATAATGTTCATATTTTATAGAAAATCTAATAAATCGATTTTTTAAAAAAGTTTTCTACTCGATTAATTTTTTAAGATAAGGAAATCATTCTGCGATAATTTATACAGCATTAACACAATTGTAATCGATGCCACTGAATTATATTAGACAAAAATAGATAGAATATTCATTTATCTTCGAGAAAACAAAATTGATGAGTGATAAGAAGATAATTGAATTGTACACCTGATTTATCAGTCAACTTTTTACGATCATTAATTTGAATAATCAGGGATATAATATGAATACAAATATTCTATTTAATGAAAGAAAAATAATTGGATCTTTGAAGGAAATTAATTGATGGAAATAAAATACAGAAAATATAAAAGAACCGATTTCAATCTATGAATTTTCAATATAATTTATGAATCGTTTATTGAATAAAATAAAATTTTATGTGATATCTATGCTAAATATCACTTCTACCTTATTTAATCTAAATTAATTTGTTGTAATATATAAACAACAAAAATTATATAATATATTTTTTTAATTACCTATATTTATCGTCTTAAATTTAGAATAAGGAATGAAAATGTTTGGCGTGAGCATAAATATTCACTTTTTGTTTTATGTTATTCTATGAACAATTAACAATTCTATCTGAAAATCAACAGATAGAGAATTACTTCTAAAAAATTCCTTGATTCGGTTTTCATCAAGCTATGTTAACCATTGAATATTAAAATATTTCCATAAAAAATGATAGGAACTCGACTTTTATTTTAATGATTACAAGAAAGTTTAAATTTAAAATGTGTATAAATAAATTATAAAATAAAATTATGCACAGACCTTTAAGATAAAAAACGTTCAAGCTTGGAAAGATTAATTGTTTGCAAACTATTCTATCCTATAATTTGATGCAAGAATAAAATATCACATTCTAAATTATCACAATGTGAAAGAAAATTAAACTTTTGTGTGGATATAAAATTATGAATGGACCAACTAAATTATAAAAATTGCATTTTAATTTAACTACGAGTAAATTATGTTGGAAATTTCATCAAAGGTTTTCTTTTAATATTATATTTAATATAATTTGTAAAGATAAACATTTTTCCTAGAAAATCAGATTAGATATTTTAAATTTAAAGCAGCAAATCTATCGATAGATTGCACATAACCAATTAATAAGAATAGATGAAGTCATGTCACTTATGTTGCAACAGGATCAGTTGAACTTTTTTTTTTTTTTTTTTGAAAAATGTCTTGATTTTAAAATATTAAACGGTAATTTAAGTGATAGACTGATAAATAAAAGTATTTTGCCATAAATATATTTGAACATTCATATTATGTGCCTATTAAAAACGTTAGTAGTAATATCGAGCATTGAAAACATTGCTGCATGTCTTTGCCTTGGTTGGGATATTATGATGAATCTGACTTGAAGTTATAATGAAGCAATTTTCAAAATAAGCATTAGAAAAGTATCTAATATTCAATAAAATGTGTCCTCGTGAACTTTTTATTAGTTCATATTTTGTATTTTGTGTGGTAAAAGTCATTCATTCGATACAAAAATTAAATACGTCGACATATTTTAATACAAAACAGAATTTTCAATTAATCTTCCCTTTTTTTAAGCTTAAAATTTCTTTTTATCTCTCTCTCTCTCTTCTTTCTTCTTTTCAATTCTCTCTTTCTTTCACGCTTTCTTCTTTCTTCTATAGAATTACTTTCTACTGTATCCGTGATTATGAGACAATTTTTTTTTTCTTTTATTTCTTCCAAAGAACTATTTTCCGTTGACAAAAGAATCTTTTGATAAAAAAAAAAAGAGAAAAAATTGGATATATTTCTACCTGAATAACTGATAGATGGTTGCAGTAATATGTCACGGCTGGGAGACTTAGCATTATCATTATCTGGATTAATACATTAATGCAAGTATCAGCTTCGCTAGTTTCTTCTTAAGAACTCATTTTCTTGATAAATAAGGATGGATTACAATAACGAATCGGAAAATATTTGGCAATTTTTCTCCCAAAACGTATTGCGTGTTGCTTATTTTCTCTCTATAACTAGTTTATCTACTCTTTCCATTATATCTTATGGATGTAATCATTTTTTCTTCTATTATACAAGATCATCGGTATCAAAATTAAACTATACAGTTCGTCATGATAGTAACATAAATATTAAAGAGTAATCTCGAACGAAATTCCATGTAATTAGATAAGGAAACTACTCTTACATTATTCATTTTTATAAGTAAAAATAAGGAATATGTAAGAGGTAATAATTATAAATGAGCTTTTTAAATGACTACAAGGAATAAATGGCAACTGCCGTGGGGATTGATTGCAACAGATGTTGCAATTGCTCTAGGCTACTTCTCAAACTTTATCTTGTAAGTCATTATAACGGTGGCTAATTTAAAGAAAGAACATTTAAAAAATTGAAGGCAGATACAGAATAAGTACAGAATTAATATCTCTAACTTTATACAGATGCGTAAATATAAAATTTTACAACACATACACTTGCAGTATACAAAAATAAAAATTTTTCTGTGAGATGAGCATTAAAATATTTCCATATTTAATTGATTAATGGCCAATTTAATATTAATAAAATTAAATAGGTCATTAGTTTTTTTTATAAATTTGAAATATTAAATATATTAAAACTTTATCTTCAAGATTTGGTCTATCTTCCAAACTTTTCATCATAATCCTTGATATAAAAACTTACTGTTTTCAGATATTCTTCAATCATAACTAATAATTAACTTTCTAAATACTCTCATCTTTCTATTATTGAGCAGCTTAGACTGGACAAATATGTTCTCCATTGGAAGAAAAAATCTTTTAAACTATTTTGGAATCTTTAAAATTCAACTATTGATGTCGGTCATATTTTTAAATATAAATCTATACTTTATTAATTATGAACAAATTTTCAATCGTTAAATATTATTCAGTATTTTTCAATTGCAGATTCTTCATACTCTAACCAAAATTTCAAGTTTTTTTAGATACTTTTCTAACTGAAATTTAAAGTTGATGTAACTTCTATTCCTTTATTATCTTATCATCATTTCTCCCCAAATTTATATTTTAAAACTGGTAAAATAACAATAATATGCCATTAGTTTCTTTATAAAGTAGAAAATTTGATTTTTTCTTAAATCCTTACAAATTATAATTCACTGAATTAATGTAAACATTTTGCTCAATATTTTTTATCGTTTAAAATATTTAACAAATTTATTTTAGCAGAGTTTAATTAAACTTGAATATATTTAGCCTTAAAGTGTTTTGCTGTTTACTGTAATACGTGTTTCTTATCACTGTAACCACTAATACAGATAGGATCTAAATCCTTGTTCTTTTTTTAAAAAAGGGAGAGAATTTTTGATCTTACAAAAAGAATTATAAGTTATTTTTATCACTCAAAAAGATTTTGAAGAGAGAGATACTTAGATTTTTGTTCAAGTTATTTATATAATATAGAACTTCAAAGTGGAAAATGCTTTAGAATTATTCTACACAAAACAGCATATTAAGTATATTTTATAAGTTAACATCTATTTTTTCTATTAAATTATTCACTTATGTATATATATACGTATATTTAACTTAATATAAAAGTGCTATCGAATTGCAATATTAATTTTTCGTCATAATTTAGTAGAGATGAAGTCCTTTCACATTCCTAATTTTGAAAAATTCGCTTACATTCTCTATATAACGAAGATAGAATATCATAAGAGTAAATATCAGAATTTATCTTATCGAATATCAAAATCTATCGAATTCTTTCTCATCCTTTGTAATAATAATACGTGTGACAACACATTTTTTTTCAGTGTCTAAGGTTAAAAAAATACATTATTCAGAGACCAATTGTTGCGACTTGAACTAGAAATAATATGTAGGTAACGCTTTTGAGGTTAAAGTTCATCCATTTACATTCGTTATAAAATGTTTTGTCAAGCGTTATAACGTTAAAAGTCCTTCCACTTTGTCCACCGTATCACACCATCCATTAGGTTAAACGTTAAACCGGTTACAATGGGTATTTAAATCTTTATCTGGTCGAAAACAAGCGAGCTTTTAAAATATGCAATAAAGCTAACAGAGTTGTCACCATTATAATTATTAAGATGAATATTTTTAAGAAAAAAGAAAACATTACCTTTATCGACGTCTTCGGATTAGTTATTATCCCATCCATCTAAGTAAATACTACGTGATCAAACAATGTTATTGATACATAATGTATCTTTTTTCCCCCTCCCCATCCATCCGAAAACTTATTCGCTTCAATTATATTTTATATCGTAAATTAATTTTAACTATTTTTCGTTTTTGGGGGATTTTTATACCCATATTAGTCTTATAAATGTGCTGTAGATGATTTTTAATTTAGGAAACGTTGCATTTAACATTGATTTGTGCTGTCATCTGGTGTTTCAAACTAGAACAAATTTCGACAAAATCTGTAAAAATTTTTTTGTTCTTGTAATGCCAAAAATGTTGTAGAAATTATTTTAAAAAATAATAATTTTACACTCTAGCCAAACTGTATGAATTTTTTCGCATTCTGTGCGATGTAAAATACTCGTTTGCATTGTATGTATACAACTAACTGGTTCACTTAGTTTGTTTGCTATGACTGTATTGTTAGTTCTGCATATTCAAGATGTATTTTTATAAATAATAATATTTTAAATGTTTTTAATATGATACCATAAATCAATAGATACATGCAAACTCATAACAATCAACAATAATTTGTGAATCGTTACTCTAGCACAATTTTCATAACTTTCTGTAAATATTATTCAGCAAAACAACCTTATTGATGTTTTTCTCGTACCTTGTCAAATTTTTTTTTCTTAAAAAGCCATATTTTACTTTTATTTCTCCGATATTTTTCTCGTATATACTCATTTGTATCGATCTAATTCTTTGTTATCATCGATTCTTTAATCCAGATTTTTTTTTACTGTCACTCAACTTTTTTCCATACATAAAGCAGCAAGTAAGCTATATAAGACCACATAATTTTTTTTTTAAATTAAAAACAGTCTGATTTATTCGTGCTCCATGCTAATGTTGCTACTACTATTTTTTTTAGATGTAGAAAAAATATATATATATATATTTATGAAGTATTCGATAATTGTAGTATAGATTATTATATCTTTAAAGTCTAAATAATAGTAGTAATGACAGTAATGGATAGTCAACGCTTTGTTAAAATATATGGATCAGATTAAATTCCGATAAAATAAATTCACATTTGATTAATAGAAATGCTTCTGATTAATTTGAAAATGTAAACGTCAATGCCATTGATATGCTTACAACCATTAATTAACAATCATTGGGTTTCAGGTCACACGATTCAGATTCCAGAATAAATAATCTCATTAAAATCTAATGATAGGCAACGATATAATTAACATCACCTATAAGGTCAATTGATAACTGCTTTTGGTTCATTGGCAATCTCTTTTATAAATCCTGCGCTAAATAATAATTAAAGATGGATAATGAGCATTAATGAGATAATTTATTCTCGAAATTCTTTTGCAACGTTTAATTAAGTTTATATAAAGCGTTAACTAGTTTAACCGAATCAAATTAGAAGTCGGTGGTTTTAAGAGTGAATATCATTAAAATACGAAGCTATGGATCAACCCGCATGGAGTGTATGTTTTAAAATGTTTATTTTCTACAAATGTTTCCTACAAAATAAAAAAAAATACTTCTAACGTTGATAAAAAAAATGCTTAAAATCGTATTGCAGAAGAATATTGTGAGCTTTTCTACTGCTTTATAAAATAAGGAACTTCATACTGATCAGCACCATAATTGTGCATCCATTTGCCACCCCTTTGAATTCTTCCACGGTTGTCTTGCCACATGCCAGGTGGAAGATAGACGTCTCTAACTATTTTTCTAGCTTCTAAAATTGGAGCCACGATTATTTTATCTCCAATTACGAATTCGGAATCGATTCGATGAGCGTTATGATCGTGTGGGGCCAACCACCAAAGAGGTCTGATTAGAGGGGCACCGGTAACTTCGGATTCTTTCAGTGCACTTTTCATGACTGGAATGACTTCGTCTTTACGTTTCTGCAAGAGCATTTTTGTAATTTTGACCATGTCTTCATCGTAATCTCCAGGATGTTTTGAAAATTGTACTACAGGCATGAAAATTGCAAGTTGCATCCATCTTAAATATAAATCTCTATCCAACAGAGTGCCATTTAAACTATCAGGAATATCTCCACCGATGGAACCAGGATTAATTACCGAATATCCCATTAAACTTAGAGTTAAAACGGTGGGAATGATGGAACGTAAACCAGTATTCGAATCCCAAGTACACGTACGCGGAAGTAAAGAAATATAAGCATGAAGATTTTCGGTTTCGAATCCGATATCCGTGCCCATTAAATGACTAACTTGTTTTACGTGACTCAAGTATGTACGAATAAAATGATCCGGATTAACGAAGGTTTGATGGAACTTGTAATTTCTAGGCTGAAAAGACGTAAGTCCACCAGTAAAGAAAAATCCGTTAATACTGTAATTTGATTTTAGCATTTCTAAACGAGATAGAAACCATTTTGCTGATGAAGCCCTCGTAAAATCTACGATAGCACATAATTTATTCTGCCAGCGTGTAAGTAACGGTGCACGATTTTGAGAATCCGAAATGAAATAATGTTGATCCGACCAACGAATGAAAGATGATGATTCTAAACATATGTAAGGATGAATCGATAAAAATACTTTAAAAGTTTTCATGTGAAGCAGAGTGAAAAATGCATGCAATTCTCCAAAACTATCTTTGAAAACCAAATCTCCATCTTTAGCTTGCCACATAATATCAATTAACATGAAATTGTTCATAAATTCTTGAAAATGTTCCAAATTCTTGCTAGCGTATTTAATTATGGATTCGTGACTGAGCGATATACCATGTTTAGGCGAAGGAAACCATATGGTGTTATCGATATATGGTTCCAAATTGCTAATATTTTCCGGAAATTTGTAATATTTCTTTACCATTCCTTGATGCACTAAATTTATTGATGGTGCAACACAGATCATGTAATGAAGTTCAGGTAATGCATCTTCTCGGTAATAATATGGAAAGCCATCATATTTAGCTTCCAAACATAGATCTGTATTTCCGCTATTGTTAATACTGACATATAATGGAATATCTGGTTGTACTCTTATTGCAATTCCTTTGGATGACAGCCAATACCTTTGCAACACAGAACCAAAGCCTCCTTTAACAGCATCTCCAGTTACAAAAGGTTTAGTTTTCCCCGAAAATCCAATTAATGGCCATGTTATTTTCTTCGTGTTACCTATTCCATACCAATTAGACTGACTCATGTCTATACAATCCTTTAGCCTGGTTTCTGGATTTAAGCTCTCCCAATGGAAATCGTAGCAACTTATATTCATGTCGTTATTCAATTGCTTAATTCTTAACCGTGCTCTGTACATCCATTGTAGACAAATCGTAGAATCAAAAGTTTTTTTGCAGTTGTAGGGATCTATATCGTTAGGTATATCGGTACCTAATCTACTTTCGATTATGATTTTGTCGTTATTGTCCAGCAGACTGAATTTCCTTTCGAGTTCGTGAAATTTTATGTTTTTCATTACCAGTTGACGTCTTCTCTTCTCGTATTCGTGACGACCGTAAGCAACCAATACCACTATGCAACAGAACAATGCCAATAATACGATTTTGAAGCGAAATTCCGGTTTTTTGCTCTTTTGTACCACAGCGATCACTCTTGTGCTCTAAAAAAAAAATTGTATATTTACTAAAATTAAAATTCTAACTATTAATTTAAAAAAAATTTGCATACTCTTGAGTGCAAATTTTGTTTTATACGACTACGCTTGGATGATCTTCTCTCTCGACTTCTTCTCCAGGTAGAATCTGCGATATTCAATTTTAAAGCGGTTCGTACTTTTCTTCGAGGAACTGGAGTGCTAACTGGTGATTCTTGTGGTGTAGTGGGTTGAGACGATTGAGCAACAGAATCTAACGATCCAGTACTGCTAAAAGACGATCTTCCCGATCTTACCGTTCCAGTATCTGTGTTTTGCGAAGCTGTCTCTAGAGAATACAAATCGTCCGAACTAGCAATCGTACTAAGATCTCCCGGTCTATCTAAAATAAAAAAACAAAGAGGCTATCAAAATTAACTCGTAACTTAATCTTAAAAAAAAATAAAAATTTTATTACATCGAATTCTTTTTTTTTAATTATTGGAAATAATTAAATGTAATTTATGTGAACTAGTTTTAAATTAAATTTTATGAATGAAGAATTATTTAATTATGAAGAAGACACTAAACTTATCCGTTTATTGGCGACGCCATAAATATGATAACGTAATCAAACAGACTGGTAGAAAGGTTTAAAGATCATATCGCAGTATCTCAAACTGCTTTCGGTTGTAAACTGGCATGTCCTATTTATTAATCATTAAATATTTTCTGATTTAACTCGACTCGGGTCATGCAATCAGCTTTAATAACTCTAACTATAAAATATCGATATCATAAGGAATGTGTAGCTAATTTTCAGAATTTTGTTTACGTTGGATATTCAGTTATATCGATTGCAACATAATAATTCAAAGTTAAACTAGTGATAATTTTATAAATTAGCATTTAACTTAAATAAATAAATAAAAATGATCATAAAATTTATACACTTACTTCTACTCACTACAGCGTTAGTTATGTGCCAAACATCCCCTTCGCCACCTTCACTGGGCACCGAATAGAAGATTGGCATCAGAGGTAAAGAACGGAGTTCTTCCTCTTGATCATCTTTGTGGTGAGTATACGATTTCCACCTGTTATCCATTTTCTGAGATATTTTTAGGAAGTAATTAAACAGTTAAAGTCGTCGTCATCATCATCATCATCATCATCGCCATCACCCTTCAGTTGTTTCCAGCAGCCTTATCAAGTTAAATTTATCTTTATCAATAACATGATAAGAATGTGTGACGTTGACATTATTGATAAGTACAGTAACGTTACAGTTACGCATTTTATATACTGTAATTATTATTATTATTATTATTTTGCACGAGTTGATATTAAATCAGCAAAGTGATAAATTTCTAAAATTTAATTATATTTAAAAATTTTATTTATTTATTTAAAATAGCAAAATGTGTTAAAATTATTATTATTATGAAAGTGTGTAAGTATCATAATATATATTAAATTTTTATATTATTTTTTTTTATTTAAAATTATTTCGATAGATGGCAGCATACATTAATTGAATTATTTTTAAATTGCCAGACCTCTTATCCGGTAAGCTTAAAATTCGGACTTTTTTCGGATTTCGGGATTTTCTAGATTTCGAGTTCTTACGTGTAAATAAATTATATTTTATTTGCAAAATTAAATATAACGAAAATTATATCAATTTAAACAGGTGCTTATCAATAAAAACTGCATTTTAAATTATGCCAAACTTGATATTTAGAAAAAAACGGATGTTAGGTAGTCCGGATTTTAGAACGTCCATATAAAATTCGATACAGTGTTATTGTTATCATTTTTTTTTTTTTTGTTTAATAATTCATATTCGAATATATATTTTTTTCATCTTGATAAATAAACAAACACCGCATTTTTTTAATAAAAATAAAATAATGATATTTTTCTTACAGAATATTTTAAATTCTTTATAAAATTTAAATTCGTTACAATAAAATAAAGCTGTTAAAAAAATTAATAAAAAGATTGCTTTAAAAAAATGTAAAATTTATGAATAATTAAATAACAAAAAAAAACAATTGAGGAAAAAAATAATATCTGACGTCATTATTAAAAAAAAATTACACTTTTAAATAAATGCATTTTTAAAAAGTTGAAAATTAAAAATCAAATTGAAAAAAAAAAAATAAGAAACTTTTAAAAAATAAACATTTACAAGTATTCAGTTATAATATTTACTCATGTTTATTGTTTGTTTGTTTCTTTCAAGCGTTACATATAACGTAAAAATATCAAGATTGATATTGATCTTATTTGATTACAGTTTAATTAAAATTTGCAGATGAATACCCAATGTACATAATATATATATATATATATTGTGTTTTTATTTTTTTTTTATTTTTAGAATAGAAGAAAGAAAATAAGATAGAAAGGAAGTCTCATCATCCGGAAATAACACGGAAGAAAAGTGGTCTTCCTAAAGAAAAATTGAAGATAAATAAAATCAGAATCGTAGCGTGATTCTTGAACACAGAACAGATTGATTCAGATTTCGTTCGTTTTTATCTTCTTTCAATTTTCCCATATTTCCCGAGGGACGACAATGAAAGACATCTTCAGAAGAAGGAATAATAATAATAAAAAAAAAGAACTTCTGCAGATATTGTGTAGCTAATCATTGTCCGAGAATTGAAATTTTTTTAAAAATTACACGTTTAATATTCTAAAAAACATAACCGAGTTTTATAATATCTTTATTTCGTAAGTAAGTCATAACTACTGAATTTTTTATAACGTGATTTTTACAAACGTTTTACTTAGATAAAGCGCTTTTTTTTTGTTAGAATTTAAAGAAACGAAGACATAAAGAGTAAAAATCTGATAAAATTGTTGCATAATATTTAAATACTGATCGAATTTTGGAGATAAAAGTCGACGGCAGCGACAATTATACGTGGTTATTATACTCTAAATGATCCTAATGCGATGTGGAATTTTTTAAACTGATTTCTAATTAAAAACTCGTTTATAAGATATTTTCACTAGATAAATAAATTTATACAGTTGCATTGAAACAAAAAATGCCTAAGATATGTTGCAAATAATACAAATTTAATAAAACTCTGTAAATGAATTAAATTTGTAGCTCGTAAAAATATTTTGCGAATTTAATCAGACGAAATTTTTCTACTTTATTTTTATTTTAATAAAATAATAAAGCAGACAAGCACGTTAATTTGTTTATTATTTAAATATTTTATTTGTTTTAAATTTCCAAAGAAGATTCTCGAATTAAAACACACACATACACACACGGAAGAGAGGGAGAGAAAAAAATTAGATGTAAAAAAAAGTAACTTTGAGGACAAACACGAATCTCCTCCGTTTGGTTTTGTTCTGGCGCACTGAATGCCAGTTAATCCTGCAGTGTCTCATCTATCACATTTAATGAGCACAAGGAAGACAAACGGTTTGTTAGTGGAAGACAAGGTTTGGGTGGTGGAAGGAGCTTTCGTTTCTGCTCTTTGTTCAACTCACTTCCATATTTCATCAGCTACTTTTTATATTACGATTTGGCTTGTAAGACAATTTTAAAATTATGAATTCATATTTTACAATTTAAAAAATATATATATATATACTATTTTCTATATAATAAGAGAAAATTCTGTTGAAGAGAACGATGAATTACCAATGATATATATATATAAAAGAAAAAAGAAACTGTCCTAGAATGTATGGAATCCACACACACATATATATATATATTTTTTTCTATCATGTACTGGATATTTTAAACGGATTTTGAATGTAAGTTGGTAGAATAAATCTGAATATTTATTTATTTTTTTTCCTTTTATACTTTAAGTTCTAACTTTCTTAAAAAAAAAAAAATAGGGTCTGAAATTTTCCCTCCAGGTCCCAAAGGGCGCTACTTTAATCAAGGAAAGTTCTCGTTACCTGGACTGCAAGCAAAAAAAAAAAAAAAAATCTTTGTTTCTTATTCCTCTTTTTCTTTGCTTGTCGATGACTTCTGCTGTTTAAAGTACAGTAATTTTCTCTTATTCTTTTTTTTTCTTCTTCTTGTTTCTTTTTTTTTTTACAGTAAATTCCGAAAGATTTCAATTAAACTTTCTTAACAGTCAGTAGTTGTTTTAAAAACAGGACAATTGCAGAATTTGGAGGAATTTTTATTTTATAAATAATTGAATAATAATTTATCTAGATTAAAATGATCACTTTATAAAAATAAAAAATTCGGAATAAATATTTTTTTCCTTTTTTTTTCGTTTAATTCAACAGTTTTAATATCATTCATAATGCCTCATCAATCATTATTATTGACAATCTTTTATACCAAAGAGTTAGAATATCGTAAAATTAATAATAATAAGAACGAATTTATTAATTACCTGTCATTCTTACCATGTTAATTTAAACACGCTTAACACCATATTAAGTTCCAATTAGAATAAACTGCTTACATTTTTATGTTAAACGTAAGTTGCATTTAATCCCATTTTGACGACAATTATTCGCTCCAGTTATAAATATTAATTTTATTAAGCATGTGAAATAAAAAAGAAACAAAGAGAGAGAAAAAAATCCGAACCACATCAGTGATTCTCACACGCAAATCGCTAAAGGGTTATCATGCGCATTTATATGATGCAATTCTTCACTTTTATCGGAATTTTAATATTTAATACTGCAGAAACTTTTATTATAAACTCGGCATCTATTAATTAACGATCGATAAACATGAGTGTATTCTTACAACGGGTGGTAAGAATGTCGTGACACTAAGCGTACTGTTTCACCCAATTACCTACCAACTATCCCCATTATTTATCATTGGCGAGTCATGTGATTTATGGCATCCAATAAGGATGTAACCCGTCAGGTTTCTGTGTATTTATTACTGAAAGCGAATCCATTAATCAGACCACAAGTCAAAGTAATTCGCCAGTAACTAGCGGTGTAACCTAACTGGTTATTTAACTAACGTTAAAATGGCGCGTTAATGCGCAAACTTTTAAATGATCATTGTTTAACTCTTAAAAAGGAAACGATACTTCACTTAAAAAAAAAAAAATAATAGCATAAAAATAATACATTTTTTTTTTTTTTCACAATTCTTAAAAAAGTATTTATACTTATCGGGAGTCAGAAAAAGTCCATAATTAAAATTATTCTTGTGAGCTAATTTTTTATTTTTTTTTACTCCTTTTCTCGAGGTAAATGTTATTATCTAGATTTAATTAATATATTCCGCGAATTAACATAATTAACTTTATAAAGTATTCGCGATTCTCTCAGGGATATGATAAACTAAAACTTGTAGTTAAAACAGCAAACAGACGAACAAGAGTTAATTTTACTTCGTTATCTTCTCTCGGGAGATTTAGGAAGAAGAAGAAAAAAAAAAAAAAAACGAGTAAAAATGTGTTTTATCATTGACGTAGAAAATGACTATTCAGTTTGTTCCGAATTTTCTATTTTTATTTTTAAAAATAAGAAAAAAAAGTTTTTGTTAGGTTTTCGAAAGATAATATTCAAATAGAAGAATTTTCTCTCGATGAATAAGACAAAGTTAATACTTCAAACTTAATAACTTAGCTATTTTCAAGTTAATTAGTTTTGCTATTTTTATAAATTATATTAAACATTGATAGGTAGAAATTTCAACGTTTATCCTGCAACTTTAATCATAACGAAACTTTAGACGTCTAGAGAATATCGATTTTATTATTATTATTATTGTTATCCAGCTTAATAAGTTCCTTAATGTTTAAAAATTCTAGATATTATAAAGAAGAGGAATCTAAACAGAATTATTTAACTTCCGACAGTATAAAATTCTTAATTTTTTATTACTTGTATGCTTAGTTTCCATCGTACTTGTTTAAATTGCAGAGAAAAAATAATTATAAAAAATATATATATATTTAAATTCTTATTTCTTCATCTAGTAGGAAAGAAATGAGATGTTCTTTTGTTTACATTAAAAAATTCTCATTCATGTTATTATACTGGAAATTATTATCGTATGTTATTGTTACGTCACGATTCATTGTTATAATAAATTTATTACGTCATGACTTCTGTGAGATAGCTAAACTGATTGTGTGCGTTTAAATTGTAGAGAATACATAATTATAAAGAAATATTTTTATATTCTCATTTATTCATCTAAAAAGAAAAAAAAAGAGATTTTTCTTTATTTTTACGACAAAGAAATTATCATTCACATTATTGCATCGCAAATTATTACAGTATTATATCTAGCAGCTTATTGTTATGTCATGATTGTTGCATCAAATTATTGTTACGTCACTGCTACGATAAAAATAGTATTATTTACCTATTGCTGTGCAATAGGTAAATAATACTATTTTTATATTGCATAACATAAATAATCAAGCACGATATTTTTAAATTCTTATTTCCTTATGTAAAAGTGGGAAAAAATGAGATTTTTCTTTATCATTCACATTATTGCATCGCAAATTATTATTACATCATAGCAGACTATTATTATGTCATAACTGTTACGTCACAGCCATTGTGAGATAAGTAAATACGGTATTATTATATTTAAACTGCACAATATAAAATAATTATCAAGATATTTTTAAATTCTTATTTTTTCTTATGTAAAAGAGAAGAAAAAATGAGATTTTTTTTAAAATTTGAAATAAAGAAGATATAATACTTATTATTATTTTTACAAATTTTGTAAAGATACACATCGTTAAATTTAGCTATCGATGCGAAATTTACTAAAGTGTAGAAATATTTTAAGAAAATTTTGCATTAATCCTTTACACTTCCTTTAATTCCAGCTTAGAAGTTAGAAGTTAATGGATTGTATCCTCGCTAATTGACACAATTAACTTTCTTCTGTTTTTCTTGGTTCAATTTGGATTGCAATGTCCTCTCGGGAAAGACTCCACTTGTTCCTCAAGTTAACCGAAAAGCAGCAACAAGCCAATTTAATAAATTCCTCAATCTTTTTGATTACCAAATTGTGAAGTGAATATATTGGCCCTATAAAATCTATATATTTTTTTACCCCTCTTAAAGTAACTTCGCTACAGTTAATGTTAATTAGGATGCAAATAAGGAGGGTTTCATTAAAACTTGCTATTCTTTCGATGATACTTTCTTTAGAAATTAATTAGATAGATTATTTTAGTTATACCGGTGTATACTCTCATTTATCTTTTATATACAAACTTGGATTAAAATTAAAAAAAAAAAAAAAACTTTATAATAATAATAAAACAATTATAAATTCGAGTCATGTGAAACATTCATGCGAATGATAAATTTATTTTATAATTAGAAACATCTGAAATTATTTCACGTGAAAATATAGTTCATAATGTAAAATTTATTATTCATATCTTTATGATTTATAACAGTGGTATCTGATAAAAATGTATAATACGTAAATTTTCGAACGTAATCACGTTAAAAATTTTTCCAAGTTTTGACCGACATTTTTATTAATGATTTTTATATAGAAAAATTCATCGATTAATAAATCTGAGTAACTTGTATAAAATAATAAAAATTAGCATTTTTTATTAATAATGCAATAAAATCTGTTTTATTATTAATTTTAATCGAGATTTAATTAATTGTCATCAAATGCGAGCTCAACAATCTCGAGAAAGTCGAGATTGTTGAGCACTTGATCAATTTTAAATATTTTATTTATTTAATTATTTTTTTTTTATAATAATGACGTTGAGTTCGCACCTTGTGATATTTTTTTTTATATAATTTTATTCTATATAAATGCTTCAAAACTATAGTAGATGATGGAAAATGTTCTCTATTTTGCACATAGATGGTGACACTTTCTACTGTACGCGAACTTGGCTCTCCCATATGATAAAATTAATTTAAATTGTATGACCATTAATTTTTTACTTTTTTTTATGAACTTCACCTTATTATTTTTTCTTCCTTTACCATTTTATGATTGTGTATGGTAATTTTTCTCTTTCTCGGTTCTTGTTTCCATATAAAGAGAATTTATGCAATTGCGGTAAAGATAAATGCAGCAGAAATCGAGATATATATAAGTTATATATAAAAAAAATGCATTTTTTTTAGAATTCGTCTTTTTGTTTGACATATAATTCGTCGCACGACTGTTGTGTTGTGTCAGTAATAGCACTTTCAGAAGTGGAATGTGCGTGCCTATTGATTTGCCGTGATCTCTCTTAACCCTACATCCCATTTTCCTTCCAAGTATACATCTTCCAGCAGACCAAGCAAACAGTTTTGCAAGAACTAGTAAGGAGGCAATTTACGATCCACGGAATGGAAAGAAAGAGCAGAAGAAAACCACAAGAGTTGTAATTACGGTACAGGCGTGAAATGCTCTCAAGGTGTAGAACTTTTAACACTTTTAAGGTTTCAGAAGAAGAAAATGTTTGGTGGAATTGTTCGTAAATTGTTCTATGTTTCTTCCATTTGCCATTTTCGATGGCCGAGTGCTTTTTTTTCCCCCTCCCTCTCTTTCTTTAATATTACTGTTTGTTCATTTTTATGAAAACTCTAAGTACTTCCAATAGTGTTTGAGTAAAAATTATTAATAATAATAAATTTAAATAATTTATTTTACTTTAAAACATAAAATTATTATTTTATCGCGATTAAAATTTTTAAAGATGTACTTGAATTGTTAATCGTAAATTATTTATAATTCTACGTAATAATCGTGACGTAACAATAAATTGGTATAATAATGAGTAGTGACATAATAATGGCGTATGACGTAATAATAATTTGAAATGTAGTAATGTAAGAACGATGCAATCGACAAATGTTTATTTTAACAGAATATTATGTAAATTACACATTAATATTTATTCTTAATGATGATCAAACAATAAAAATTAAATAAACCATCAGCAACTGCTACAACAAAATGGACAGAATGGCGAAATTTTTATGATTTCTTTCAACGTTTCTCACTCCAAAGTTCGACTAAACATTTAAATTTAGCTTCAGAAATCGTTTGACACATGTTTAGTACGGTTTTAACAATAAAAAAATTTATTTCCACAAAGCAAAAATATCGTCAAACAACATCGGACAATATGTTGTTGTAAAAGAACATAGATTTACAACATAGAAACGCAGATTTAACTGGTCGAAACGACTGCGATATTCGAATTTCCAGTACCATCCACGATAGAAAAATGATATCATTGGAAGAGATGTGGCAGATGATAAACAATATACAGATGGTGATATAGCGGAAACTAGATATCGTTACAGCTGGCTATTCTCCGCCCAAAATGTCGTAAACTTTGCCGGAAGCCGGTAGGAGAACGTCATCTCCTACACCTGGTTCACTAGGAAGACTTCTCCGAGCAAGCCAGACAATAATTTTGGTAGGTAAAGCAAACTATGAAAGGAATTGGGATATAAAACCGAAAACGTAGTGCCTGGAAAACTGAAAACGGAGGCACGTAAAACTGTTACTCTCAAATTCTAAATCGATTCAAAATAAAACCACTCGTTTTGTGGATTAACAAGTAAACAGAACAATTACATTGCAGATGAAATCTTTCTTCTACTTCTTCTCATGTTAAAGATATGTTGATAAATATTTAAGACATTTGTTCTCCTTTCTTTTCTCTTAACAGTTGTGTTTTTTTTTTTTTTTTTTTTTTTTATCTAAAGGTAAGCACAGCAAAAATTTTCTTTTAGAAAAATTTTTGATGCCACAATAAAAATTTATGACTTACATCTGGTTTTGATTTCATTACTAAGCAAAATTATAGAACAACGTAAGAACTTTTACTGTTTTTTTTTTTTTTGTTTTAATATTTGATAAATTTACTGCATTTGTAATAACAGAAAATATAGTTTTTCTGTTATAAAGGATATGATAATAAAATTATAACTTTTTAATGAGAAAAACCTGCAATTAGCGCGTTAATAAATACACACGATAGGAATTAAACTGTATAAATTTTAAGCTCTTTATCTGAATTTTGCTAAATTTCATTATAGAAAAATCAGTGAAAAATTCACAAAGAAATTAGTTATTTGATGATAAAAAATATATAGTTAAATTAATAAAGCTAGTAAAAATTCATAAAGAATATAAGATGATGCATTAGCTAACCAGTTTCATGCATGATAGGAACGAACTAGTTAGACGTTTGCATTTTCTCTAGTACATAATGTATCAATTTTCATAATTAGTAACTATAATCTCCTGAGAAAATATCATTAAAATTATATAAATTAATATATACGTGCTGATTTAATATTTACATGGAAATTTTTTTTTTACATCATGTGCCAATATATATATAGAGAAAAAAATTCTGTCAAATTTAGCAATTTATAAAAAAATCAGTAAAAGATTTTAATGGATTTATCCTATAAAATATTTAAAAATACATTAAATATTAATGAATCCCTAGAGATATTATATCTTACCAGAAGGTACTCGTTATTAAACGTCGTTTGGAAACTTCGTATAATGAAGTAACACTTACTGTATAGATTAAAAAAAAATGGCTGTATTAAATTTTATTGCATCATGCAAACGATAAAGATAAATACATTTTTCGTTTAAATAGATGCTGTAAACTGTAAATAAGACATGATTTCGTATATGGAGAAAGTATATTCCCAACTGTAACGCTGTCACGTCAAATATGTACTTTTAAAACGCGTCTGTCTCTTGTCTATCGCTGTTAAAGGAATGAACTTCTTTCCTAAAAGGACAAAGTCGACTGAAAGGAAATTATGATCCTTTATCGAAGTGTCTTATTATAGGTTGAAAGGATCAATATCGTTAAGGAGTATCCCACAATGTGACTTCCTAATCCATCTTTTGTGTGTTTCTCTTTCTTCCGTGCTTTTTTTTTTTTCTTGCCATGCGAAAATCGGTTATCAGATTGTCTGGCACATGTCTAATAGGGCTTTGTCCCCAGGGTCTGCAGATCTTTGTCTTGAATTCAAGTCACGACTAACTATCTTAGCACAGTTTCGGAGTTTAATGGCGTCCGAGGTAATACTCTATCGAAGTAAGACTATGTAATACAAATTTAGAATCTTCATTAAAAGTTAAGAAATCTTAGCGTTAATTAAAAAAAAAAATACTCACTTAAAAAAATACTAAACTTTATAATGGTGTTTACGTGAGGAAAATATTAAGTTACAATCAGTTCAATTAATGATTAAATATATTTAAAAAATATATATAAACCAATACAAAAACATTGAGACTGTTTCGCTTTGTTTTCTTTATATATTTTCTTTACTTCTCTTTAGAAGAAGAGAAGGAAAAAAGTTTTTACTAGTCAGACAAAGCCTTTCTAAAGTAAACTTTAAAATAAAAGGATTGTAAATCTCATTATTTAACTTTATCAACGGATAAAAATTTCTATCGACGTTATAGCGGTTTCATTTCCTGAAGTGCTTTTAGAAGAGAAAATACTTCTTCAAACAGACGTGCTCTATACAATTAGAATCAAAATAAAATGCTGATCAAACAAATTCTATGATTTCAAAGTATTATCTACACTTTTAACATGTGCTCTTTAAAATTTTGTTTATTTCTGAGAAATAAAATCTTCATCAAATATTTCATTGATAAAATCATGTTTAACCATCATATAAATAAAATCGTGTCATTCTTCATGATTTTATCACCTCGGTGTCTTTATGAAACAAATTTTTAGAGATTTTATAATTAAAAAAAATTAACTCTTCTTCTATAAGTCAATTTTTTTGAATTATAGTAATATTCTTTACTTCTAAAAATAAACAACTCAGAGAGAGAGAATTAAAATTTAATTTTTAATTTATATAATTTACAAATCTACATGATCACTAAAACAAACTGGATATTTTCTCTTCGGAAATCTTTAAAAAAGTCATAAAAATTTTCTTAAACTATTTCAGGGGAATCCGTAATCGGTTCGTCATCCTTCTTTGCATTCTGGTCGATTTCGTTATGGATTTATTCAGTCGTTATACTTTACCGTTACGATAAATCTCTCTGCTTACGCCGAAAGCGGCAAATGTACCAATAAAACATTTAAATTTTGCATTAAGGCAAACTTTATGCATATTTATCATCTTAAATTTAATAAGAGAATTATCATTATGTTTAAACAGCGGATAATCTTGTTAAATAAATTGATATGTTTTCAGGAAAACCAATTGAAACATAAGTCATTTGACTTTAAATTTATTCATTATATATATATATAAGCCTACAAGTAATGCTTCTGGATCTCTTGATAGGAATTAATTCTGCCTGTGACTAATTTAATTCTCGAATATATTTTCATTACAACGATTTAAAATTGCGCTCACAATAATTTTTGTTTCGTTCAGAATTAAATTATTTATTTTCTAAACAGCGATAGAAAATGTATCGAAAGCGATACAACAGCAACTTATGCTCCGTAAAATGAGACGTGTAGTAGCCTTAGGTTTATATATCATTGCATACTGCAGAAAATGAGTTACAGCTATATATCAGAGAGAGATTTCTGATATTTCCAAAAGAGATAGATCGTATTCGAGAGTTTTGTTTTACAAATATTTTCTCGAAAGATGAAAAAAACAAAACTAAAATAGTCATTTCACATTTTTCCTCTTTAATGCTGAGCGATTTCCGAATGGAATCGTCGGCCGGAAATGCTTTACAGAATGCAATCTGCAGGAATCAATCTTTAACAACAGTTATTTTTCCGAGAATATTTGAGTTGAATGCAATGATAAGATGAATAATATTTTTGACTGATGTTGTTTATACATCAACATTTATGAAATGTTTTCTTTTAAAGTAATCCTTCCTTAAAGTATTTTTTTTATTACTATCTATTGCTATAAGGATGAAAATTTTATTTTATTTCCTAGGCTATATATATTCAATATATATATAGCCTAGAGTATTATCTTCTTTAAAATATTTTCAAAAATTATTCTACTCTTCGAAAAAACGCAAAAATTTCATTAATTCAATATTAACAAACGTTAAGTGTCGAGAAAAGTGACTATTCCATTAATGGGTTATTCCGCTATCGAATCGTCATGATCAATAAAGTACGGGCTTTAAATGTAACAAGAGCTTTCCATTTATTCCCATTGTTCGCTTACAATTGAAAGAACAGCATCAAAAGAAGACATTCGCAAATGAATTTCGATGGGATACTGAAGACATTACAGGTCTTTGTTATCAATACTGACACATGTCTCTCTTCACCCAACCCCATGTACTAACCACCTTAATGAATGTGATGAGTAAAGTCACCCATGGGGACAATAATTGAGTACGTGTGGGTTTGAGTCGCCGTGTAATCTGGAACTATTAAACAATTAAACATTAAGGAACTTAACAGTCTAAATGACTAAATCTTTAACTTCGATTTAGTTTATGTTTCCAAATAAACTTTTAAGTGAAAAATTCTTATAAAATTATAATTTATATTTTAAGCTTTATAAATTCAATTATTTAATTAAGTTATTATGATTTTCTGCATGGTGAATTTAAACAATATATTTTGATATTGATTAATTGATTTTGCTCCTGTTAGTTATTGCAACTAATTAACGTAATACAGCAATTAGCATTATGAGAGATCAAATTTAAATAACTATTTATTAGAAACGTATAAAGTTTGCTGTGATTTCTCAAACAGAATGTCAGGAAAATGAAAGCAAGCTCTCTCTCTCTCTCTTTCTCTCTCACCTTCTCTACAAGTTGACCAAATCACAAGCAACTTTTAATTAACTTGGTTCTGTGCAATTCCTTCTTACCAGTTGGTCATTTCATTAGACTAGTCAATTAATTATGTTCTTGCTTATGTGATTTTATTAACCCGTTTCTATTAAGAAAAAAAAAAAAGAAGAAGAGAAATATGCATTATCGTAGTTTCTGAATGGGCATAACGCATTTACTGAATTATATTGCCCAAACTTGCAACCAAAAATTACAAATGTTAAAAGCTGATTATAATTTACGTAGTAAGCATACAGAAATGTCTATTAAATCCAATTAAACAGTCGAATTTTATGGAAAAATAAAGATTAAACTTTGTACATTTTCGTTCATCTTTGTTTACTCTTCAGCGAAGTTATTCATCTTCTCCTTTAAAAATTATTATATTTTTTAATCAAGACTGAAGGCGTAAGAGATGGATATAAAACAGATCTAAATGTTTATAAAATTTATTAAACAAATATTAATAAAAATATACATTTTATATAATGCAGAGATTACTTCACACGTTATTATAATCAACTTGAGCTTTACTAATTACCGGACTGTAAGCAGAGTTGTCTTACTTATAAATAGAAAGCAAAGTATCTTATACGTATATGTATATATATAGCGAAGGAAAAAAAAATATTTTTTTTTTATGTCTTTACTTATGAAAATACATCAATCCCGCGAATAGAAACGACGGAAATTACCTGAGAGGGAAGTGAGTAAACACCTGTCTGAAAATTCCGGAGGGCGGAAGCCGAAATTCCACGAATAAGGAAAAGAATTATAGAAGGCTAGTAAGTAAAGAGCACAGGAAAAAAAAAACGGGAATTTCCTTTCCTTTTGAAAAAGTAATTTATCTTTCTGCCCCTTCCTTCCTACCCCAACAACGTTCTTCTCTCTTCCCAGGAGTTCCTGATTTAGTTAGTCCTTTACTTTACCTCTCTCATCCGAGAGTTTTGCTGCCGGCTAGAGAAGAATGGGTTGTTGAGAAACAGTCCTCTAATCTTCATTATATTATCAGATATAATGTAGATGCTATCCAATCTGCATTCATCTCTTTATTGTTTTGTCTCGGACTTCTATACTATATTACTCGAGGCTGTTGCGCTTTCTCTTAAGAGAATATCCGAAAGATGCTATTTGAATTTAAAGATTTTGTACCATTCATTCGAATTAATTATATAATTAAATAGCAATCGTTTTAACACATTAATATTTAAAATAATTATTAAACGATTTGGATAAAAAATTAATGATGTATCGACTAATCATGACTTCTTTACTGCAAGTTCGTACATAACGAGGAATTGCTTAATAGAAAAAAAAAATTCACGATGAAAAATGTGCAAGATATGTTTTTCTTGTTATTTTTCCTGTGCTGAAGTGATTTTATTGTTATTATTTTTTCACAAATTTATAAAGTAGATGAATTGCAACACGTTGTTTCTTATCTGGACGTATCTCTCTTGAACATCCTTTTCCATCGTTCAAAATTAAACAATGGAAGAGAAATTTTTTTTTATAATTTTTTAGCCATATCTGTAGTATTAATACGTACATTTATAAAATCTTATAAACGTATAAAAATAATAATAATAATAATAATAAATATAGAACAAACACAGCCATCTTTCTAGATTGTTGATATTTTCCAGATTTAGTCTTTTATCTTTAAACGCTATTTATATACGTTCACACTAATGTTTTTGAGCAATAAACATGTTTCTCTCACAGTTTAACACGAAATAGTTAATCAACTTCCATTATAACTTTTGTCCCTTTCATATACTGTACTTCATATGAGTTACAATACGTATAGTTTGCGTGTAGAATAAATTTGCACGCATTCAAATATCTGAATATTGTTCGGCAAGATATAAATGTAGCATAAAATTGAATCGACTGCCACATGTGCTAATATTTTATTGTTATCGTGTTATTTCTATTATCTAATTCAGATTCGTGTTACATCCTATAACGTCCCCCTCAAAGAGAGAGAATAAATCTCGTGATAACTTATAAAAAATAAAAGAATTACCTATTTATATGTGAAAAATAGTTACGTGTTTAATATTTAAATATTTTAATCTTAAAGGATAGAAATGGAACGGAATTTGAAGCACGAAGTATCAAGAAAATTGAAAATTCATAATGCATTCCTAGGATGCTGTCTCGGATCTAAAGCAGAATTGAAACTCTACAAACAGCTAGTTTGCGAAAGACTGCAGTTATGTTTTAATGAATAGAATTATTGAATAGTAGTATAAAGGCGGTTTTAAATTTTCTCTTGCTTCAAAATATTCTATTTTAAGGACCAAGATAAGAGATGGTACAACACACAATGATAAGGAGATACGTAAGTTTATACATTATACATATGTACTATACTTAAATATGCAAGCGGTAGTACAATATACTGTACAATAAAGAGATAAACAAGAGGTATATAAGTATATACTTTGTGTAAGTGCATTAAACTCTTACTAATCTGGATTAATTGAGGAGAGTTATCCGAATTAAGCGATAAGCCAGATGAATGTAGAGAAAAACAGTTCCGAAAGAGAGGAAAAAACCCAAATAAATGGAAAATTTAATGATATGTTGATGAAAATAAATAAAATAATATCACTGTAGAGTGTTTATTTAAAATTATAAAAAAAGCAATATAAGGCATTGATAGATAACTCAAAATTTGTAAGTAATCTCTTCTGAGAAGAATTTTTATGTTTAATGTTTCCATTAATTGTAACCTTATTAATGAGGTTTATTATTATACTAGTGTATATTACACTATCTCTTGTATAAACTATATATATATATAAATATATATAAAGTATATACAAGAGATAATATAATATACAATAGAGTAAAAAGAAAAAAAGAGATAATAGCAATGATATATAGGAGACGAATATAGTAAAATTAAATTTTTTAAATCTGGTAAAAAATCCGATTAGATTTAACGTTAAATTTTAGACAAATTTCTAAATAAGAAAAATAAGACTCCGTTTAATGGTAACAAACTTTAAACTGAATATTAAAATTATTCATGGAAAAACAAGAATAATTTTTTTTTGGAATTACTCTCCGTAATATTCAGAGAAGAAAAAAAATGAACGAAAAATATTTTGTAAAATAAATAAATTCTCATTAAAACTTTGGTAGGAATCATAAAATAAATAAGCTTACTTCATCATACGTAATTTTAAAATTACCGTTTTTATGGTTTATTTTCTAGGTTTACATCTCGAAAATTTTAAGTTTAAAATATGCGAAATGCTTTATTTAAATGGGGTCTATTAGTTATTTAAAAAAAAAAATTCGCCTTTACCCTATATTCTTCTATATATATAAGTTACACACATCTAGATGTCCTTATTTTTATTGAAGAACAAAAAAAAGGAAAATAACATTTGTTGATAGCTATAAGTTTAATAGTGGAAAAGTCAGTGCAGTGTAACGACATTTCTTAAGAGACACTTGATTAGACATGACAAGAAAATTCTTTTTAGGTCTATTTTCCTTTTACTTTTTTCATCATTTTTAAATACAATTTTTTTTCTCTTTTTTTATAAATACAGTACTTTTGATATGTTTCCTTTATACATAAAAAGAGCGGGTTTAAAATTGCAATTAAAATCTTTCGATACGAAATTTTACATCGATTGTTACTGCGTGTTTTACAGTTATTCTTTTAGATAGTATTCTCTATTAGAGATCTAAGTTTGATAGACTTAAAAGTCGAACAACAGCTGGTGTATTATGTACCCCTCTCTCTCTTTCTCATCGCATGTGAGAAACATTAGAAGGCAGTAAGCCAAAGTTCTCAAAATGCTTTACAACTTTCACATAGAAAAAGAAAAACAAAAAGAACGAATAAAAATGTAAAATCCAGTAGCAGCGTACTTTGTAACGTTTGATGTTTTTAAAAGGAACTGAAAAGTGGCTAGCAGATAATCTTCTGTCCATCCAACATCGATCGTTAAAACTCTTTAGTACTCAACTTGCTTTCAAACTCATTAATATTTATGAAGAATTTCTATTAGTTACTCTAGAGAAGATGCTGCAATGTTCAGAAAAGATATTTCACAGTAAATTACCCACAAGTGGTCATGATGTGCAAATAAACTATTTGCTTTCAACAACTATTGCAGTTCTTGTAGCAGATGGGTGATATTATTAGATAGGTGAGTGAGAGAGAATAGATGATGGCCATCGCTCTATTGACCTGAAGACGTAAAGTATAGCTGTATATTTGTACTTAACGAGTATTTCCTTTTCTGTTTGACGGTAATGTCTCTTTTTCAGAGATAGACTGAATTGTAGTTGTTGTCTAGAGGAAATTAACCGAATAAATCTTTCTGCCTACTCGCAATGACGTCATTTTCCGAATTTTACAAGATTATCTGGTCCATACGTGACTTGCATATACAAAAAAATTTTCTATACACTCTTATACATACTCTGATCAATGATTTAGCAATTTCTGTGCATTAATTTTCAACATAGAACGTTTAAAGTGTCCAATATCACTCGTGTAGTTCAACCAGTTTGGAATATTTTCTCTAATTTCGAATATCCTATTTTAGGAAATTGGCTAAATGAACCGGAAATTTTCCATCTATCCACGTCGAAGATGCTGTTTTCTTTTCTTTTTTTTTTTCTTTTAAACTTAACTAACCTGCTAGCATTGTATACTTTGGACTGCATTCATTAAATTCTTCAGAAAATTCAAGATTAGTTTTGTATATTTTTATATCGAAATTATCATAAAATCTTATCGACCATTATCAAAATTTATTCTAGAATGAAAACAGCAAAGAAACTCGTTTATTTTATATTATCGGATATCAATATTTCCTAACAAAATATTCTCGGAAATGACAAACTTCAGGAATCTATTTATATATTCATTGAATCTCTTTATCCATTTTTCTTCCTGTAGAGTTTCTTTTTAGAGCTTATCGCAACATAATATCCTCAACTATTTTTATTTTTTTAATACATAATACATATATATATATATATATATATATATGAGA
>WUQG02369677.1:0-18118 GCA_011317285.2 Androctonus mauritanicus | reverse complement strand
CACGTCACAAAAATTTGAAAAACAATATATATAAAAAACTGCTATAAGTATCTAATGATTCTATAATAAATATATATATATATATATATATGTACACATAGAATGCTCCAAGATTGAAGGAGGTTGGGGGTACATACAAACATTATTTATAAACAATTGTGACATCTTGACATAGACTTTTCAATAGGTTAGCGCATGTGTTTATAAATAATGTTTGTATGTACCCCGACCTCCTTCGATTTTAGAGCATTCTATGTGTACATATATATATTTATTATAGAATCATTAGATATTTATAGCAGTTTTTTATATATGTTGTTTTTCAAATTTTTGTGACGTGTCTATGTTATTGAATTTTACCATTCTTTTCCGTTGTCTGTTCTCAGTTCCAAAAAGAATTTAGAATGTTTTTGTAAGGTGAAGATGGCTTTTTAACCGAAAGCGCTACTTTTTAATAAATGTTATTAAGTTTTTTGAAACTTAGACTGCTTATTAGTGCTCAGAGTTGATATTTTTACCAATTTGTTGTGAGCGTGTCTCCTATCATGAGACACACTCACATGGTAGTAATATGATAAGAAATTTATCTTCTCACATGATAGTAATATCTAGGAAATTTATCTTCTCACTGCTTATCTGGGTTTTCTTCAGCTTCAGGCCGCATGCTGGTATTGTGAAGAGGTCTTCTAAGTTCGACAACTTATCTTTATTTTCCCATATGGCTAGTATGTTGTTAGCATATCTTATATATAAGGTGAGGCCCAGCTCTATCATGGGGAGTATTGATTTTTTGTACTGCCTCAAGAGTATTGTTGTTAGTGGCCCTGCCATCGGGCTACCAATCAGGACTCCTTGTGTCTTTCTGAAGAAGGTTCCTCTGAAAATAAAATAGGAATTGTGGCAAATCAGGGATGTTATGTCTCTCATGAGTGCTGGGTCCAGGCCTTCTTGTGGTGGGTTTTCTAATAAAAACCTGTAAAAACTCAAACATATCAGCTCCAGTTTGACGGACAGGTACAGGCTCTCAAAGTCATATGTCTCAAGGATGTTTCCTCTCTTCCAGTGGTGAGCTCTTATCTTCTCAAGGCATCTTCCACTACTAGGGTCGAATATTTACTGTGGTCTAAGATCTCCATACACCAACTAGCCATAGTTCTCTCTAGGTTATATGTGGGAGATTTCGGTTTCTCTACTATGGGCCTTGCTGTGTTGGGGTCCTTGTGAGTTTTTATGAACCTGAAAAGGCGTGGGCAGGCTGGGTCGGAGATTCTCTTGTGTTTCCATATTCTGGGGAACAACTGGTTATTCACTATTTTGTCTACTTTGGCTAATCTCTTAGTCAGGTCTTGCTTTAGAGGGCAGTGCTCAGATTTCTGTATATATTCCAGCAAGAAACCTTCATACTCGTCTTTGTGCATTAACACTACTTTTTTTTGTCTTGTCTTCTCTTGTGAACTTCAGTTTATTCTGTTGGGCCCATAGCATTGTCTTTTTTGATTAGGTTTGCTTTGTGGTTATATTCTTTGTTTCTTCTTTTATTAGAGGTTTCCCTTAAGGCATCTTTAACATATTGCCATCTGTATTTATGTTTGCTGTTCTCATTTTCATCTATGTTCCTGAGTAATTCCTCTAATATTGGGACATCAAGTGCAGGTATATGTTGCAGGGTGGCGCATGCCGAGCCTTTTTACACGACCTGTTTTAGGAAAGACAGAATCTCTATATCTCCAATCTCTAGATCTGGACTGTCGGAACTTTGTCCAGATCTAGTTTTGTCGGTCTCTTATGTACTCCTTGTTTCTTCAGGGCCCACTTAATTTCTTAATGTGGTCGTTCCTTAGTTTGTTCCTGGTGTTTTCTGTCCTGGATTCTATGTTGTCTGAAGGTATTTCTGGGTATCTGTAAATATTAAGCTGTTCTTCATTTGGTTTGCTTTTGCTAATCAGGAGTAGCACCTTCTCTTTGAATCTTGTATAGCTGCCGCTAGCCAAATTCTTTTCGTATTTTGCAGGATCCTCTTAGACTTTACCAGTAGGGTAATGTTGCTGATGGATACCAGGTATATGCCATTTATTTTGCATTTTTTTAAAAATGTCGAAGTTTCAAATGCTCTAGCTCATTTCATCATTATTTTAGAGTACTCCTTGAGTGGCTGGTTCTGCCTACTGTTTGTTCTTAAATTCATAACCATTATCTTTTTTGTTGAAGGCCTGAAGATGGCAAAAAATTATATTTGCCGAAAGCATTTGCCGTAATAAAGTGTCAATCCACAACTGCATTGTGTGATTGGTTATATAGAAACTATAATAAGTGTGTCAAAAAGCAGTCTTGTAAGAAATTATTGATTAACCAACCAGCCCATGAATCACCGGCCGCCTGGAAATATCTTTTAACTAAAAATAATACTAGAGAGGACTAAGAAATGCTCTTTAGAGGAATACGTTATAACCTGCTAGTTTGAGTTTAACATGTTTAATACCTATATTGACTTTTGTATACTCAAGCATACATGAATTTTTTAGTTTTAATTTAATTTAATTTATTTATTATTTACTTAATTAACTATGTATTTGTTTTTAACCACTTTCTTCCCATAGTAACTTACGTTGGTTTTAGAACTCTATGTTCTATTTTGTTTTAAAGTTTGCATTGACTTATTTTATTTATCTTGTATATGTGTATGCCTGAAGAAGATGCATAAGCATCGAAAACGTTTGCATTAAATGTTCGTTGTTGCTTGTACGCCTGCTGTTTAGTACATTCTGTTAATTTATATTATTTAATATTATTTATATATATCACACACACACACACACACACACACACACACACACGCATGTAATATATGAATATAATTATGTATATGTAAATATAATATAATGTATAATATATTATATATACATTTTTAAAATTTTACTATATAATTTTTAATATTTATATCTTTAAAATTTTGATATAAAATTATTATTTTATTTAATAAATTATCATAACTGTATCTTCTAGTAAAACTAGTTCTTTTCTCATCAAAATCTACAATAATTATTAAATAATATTTATTGTATTATTTATTATAAAATAGTAAATTTTCAAATAAAGATAAGAATTTTTAAAATCTGGAAAAACCTACTTTATAGTCATAATTTTTAAAATACTAGATTCTATTAAAAATTAAAATATATTTATATATTCAAAAAAGCCTCAATTAAAGCTGAGCACAGAACCCCATAAATGATAAATCTGCCACTGGGCTAATGTGATATTTTTATTTTTGATTTATAATACTTATTTGGTTTTGAAAATATGAAAAAAATTTAAAAGTTATATGAATAAATATAGGATTTAATTAGACAGTAACTGCTAAGATTCTATTAGCATTTCTTATGATTTGTAAATTACATTTAAATTATTCTAATTTTCTATTTATCTAATTCAATTTAGTTATGAAAAATTATAATTTGTCAATCTCTTAATCAGGTGGCTAAGTTTTTAGTCAAAATACTTTAAAGACTGGTTTTTTTATTTTATATAAAATTACTTTATATATTTTATGTTTTTATTTAGATGACAGAACAACAACTTTGCGAAATATTTGGAAAATATGGTCCTCTGGCTAGTGTTAAAATTATGTGGCCACGGTCTGAAGAAGAAAGAGCTAGAGGAAGAAACTGTGGATTTGTGGCCTTTATGAATCGCAAAGATGGAGAAAGAGCTATGAAATCTTTAAATGGTAAAATATGTTAAATGATGATGATCTAAATTATTTAAAATGAAAATTTTAATATTTTTCAATAATTTTGCTTAATTTTAACCTAGGGAAATATTTTCACTTTATTATTCAGGTAGAGAAATTATGGGATTTGAAATGAAGTTAGGATGGGGAAAAGCTGTTCCTATTCCTCCTCATCCTATTTACATTCCTCCAGCAATGGTTGAACTTACTCTTCCACCACCACCTTCAGGTTTGCCATTTAATGCTCAACCAGATAAGAAAGATAGACAAAAATTACCACCACCAGGTGTGCCATATCCAACAAATCCAGAAGAAAGTGCACAGTTTGAACAGGTAAAATTAAAATAATTAATATATATATCTATTAATTTAAAGATATAAATATTAATGAAAGTAGAATTACATTAATTATTTATAAATATAGATAATTTTTTTTATATATAAAACATTAGTCAAATAATTTTTTTGAATAACTTGTTTATAGTTATGCAAAAGATGAAGAATTCAAAGAAATTTTATATATTTAATTTGCAAGGTTTTTCAATTTTAATTAAATATGATTCGTTATTATATATGTAAATTAACTTATATATTTGATTATTTATGCTATATGCATGCTATATAAAATATGTATTTCATATTTGTCTTTATTTATTGTTCTTTTATAAAAAATACTTATTTTTAAAATAAAAAAATACTGTAGTCTAAGTTTCTTCTGAAACTGATTTTTGTTTTCTCACATTGAGTAAAACTGCAATAAAGAAATGCAATTTTAGTCAACATGAAATTGTATTACATTTTAAAAATGTAATAATTCAAACTGCCTTATTTAAAATTTAAATGCTTTAATCAGCACTAAATTGGAATTTATAAAAATCTACCCAAGCATTAGCCTCAATAAACAAATAATGGTGAAGATGCATAGAAGTATCTTAAATCCAGTTAATATGTATCCCAATAGCTGACTAATGCTAATATAAACAATTCTTTGTATTTTTTCCAAGTTCACTCCTGCAAGGTTTTGACTCTTTTTATCATTGATAATATGTTGAGTATAACTGTTTTTAATAAAATGATGTTAACTTTAATATTATTTTTAAAGAAATTCCTGAAATAAATTCATTGCTAAATGGGGAAAACAAACATAATAATGATTAGAGGGTTAATTTAATTTTTTGCCATCATATAATGACAGAATAAATAAATTTTATTTCCACAAAGTAAATCCACAGTACCTTTCTAGCTATTTGTCTCACCCATGTTTTATCCAAAATGTTTTATAAAATCTTTGAGGTCTTTAATTTATAACCTTCTTAATTATTATATTTTGATGTAATTTTTAAATATCTTAATTAATGTAACTTTGGAATAATTATATTTTGATAGAGAATTATAGCTTATATCTTTTTAATCTGTGATTCCCTTTTGGCATATTAAAAACACTAAGTTTACCATGGCCCTATTCATAAATATAACTGTTTACAACTTGAATTTCTAATAAGTGAAGAGGAATAAAAATTTACCAATATTCACTTAGAACAATGGCAAAAAGATAAAATGATTTCATTTCTTGAGTAATTTTTTTTATTCAACTTATTATGTTTAACTTCTTTCATAAATATGCATTTTGGATATCAGATTAGCCCTCATCTTTTCATTTTAACAATATTGAGCTATATATTATAAAATATTGTAAATAAATTGTTATACAAATTAATATAAATGAAGTATTACATTAATTTACAATATTTTTTTTTATCAAAATTACCTTGTAAGATGTACTATTAAATATCAATATATTTGAAAAGGATTAAAGCTGTTTTAATTTTTTACCTTTTTTATTACAATCTATGGATATTTATAAACATTTTTGTTTAAAAACTGTAATTTATAATAATTGTATTATATAACATGGATTACTATATGTACTTTTCCTTCTAAAATGAAATGGTCTAAATTACCATTTTCATTTCAGAAACAGAATGGACCTATATTCTGTTTCATAACAGAGTAGAAAACCAAGTGGAAAATCAAATGACAAATTCAATGAATTGTGAAGAGACTTCAGAATGATTACTAATTTTCTGTGTTTCTCTTTAAGTTGCAGCAATATGTATTTATAGCTCTCTTACTTCAAGGAAGAAACATAGAAAATAAAGGTGCCACTTCAGTTTTCTGCTAGTATGTCATTATTTGGAAAGAATTCATTTTTAAATGAGCTGAGAGTTCAATAAATAAATGAATGAATATTTTCATAATTTTATGAAAATATATTCTCATAATTTTGGTAGCTATTTTATTCCATGTATCATTCTTTAACATTTTATTAAAGTGGTTCTTACTTTTGATATTAGCTGATATCACCACTCTGATAAATTCAATAAATTTGAATGTAATTTCTTTTTGATGTTCAATTATTGACCAAAGAATAAAAACAATGGAAAGAAAACTATTCTTCTTATAAGCTTGTGGATATATAGGGGCATATCTATGCTGGTTGTAATCTGAGCATTCAATACCTTTTGATGTTTGCCAAAACACTGACATATTGTGACAATCAGTTACACATTTTCATTGTAGACTTGCTGAAATGTTGCACCTTTGCTCCCATCCAGCATTTAGTTTGTATTCTGTTGTTGCTACCTTTGTTCAAACTTTGATGAACATATGAGAAAGACTCAACATTTTAGACAAACATGAAATGTCATCATTATATCTTTATTACATTACTACTACCTACTGGACGGTTTTTTCAGGATTGTTTTCCATATATATATTTATATTTCATGTTCTATAAATCTCTTTCAATTGATATTAACTTCTTTTCATGATTTTGGTTCATTAAATAGTCACTGTTAACTTATTTCAAAATAATCTTTCATTTTTTTCCATAAATTATTGTTTATCTATATATTGTTGTGGTTTGGTTTTACTGAATTGTAATCTTCTATCATGTAGTGGTTATAAACATATGGTCTTAGGTCTTTCTGATGGATGATGACTATAATGTTCTATTAGTATTTTTAAGAATTCTCTTTGTTTCTTCAATCTAGAAAAATTTTGATTTACAAGTACATTATATGCAATATATGTCATGTTTAAATTGATTAAATAAATTTATTAAATATAATTTTTTAAATTTTGTGTTGAATTTTATCTAATAAATATGTTGTTAACTTTTTTTTTGTAATAATTTGAATAATAATCTGATATATGAGAAACTGAAAAACATAATCCTTTCTTAATTTTGCATTGAATGTGTTTTCCTAATATCTTTTTTTCCTATCTTTCCTATAGTTTTGATGAAATGTTAGTTAAAAATTTAGTTTAATAATGCTGTTTTGAGATTGTTAGGTTTGACAAGCATTTTCAATTTTTTGTTAATATAAATTTTTATTGTTTTAAATGATTTTGATTTCTTTAAAATTCATATTAATGCATTTTCATATTAATTACTTAATTAATATGATTCATATTGTTGTTGTTAATAAATATTATTATTATTATTATTATTAATAAATATGCTATATATTGTTGTTGTTAATAAATATGTCATTAATATAAGATAAATATTCATGCAAGCATGAATATTTATCATATATTAATTTTTAATTAAATTTTTTACCAAAAATAATAAATAAAATTATATTGGTATAGAAAATTTGGCTTTTATTATTACATCTGATAGAAATAAGTTTTTCAGACTTTTAGAATTTAATCTGTTGGAATTTTGAACAGTTTTAAACTTTTGAGATTTTGATTTTTCAGTATTATGAGTTGAGATTTTGACTTGTCAACATTTTTGAGAGGTACTAATAATGAATATCTATGGTTATATATAAAAGCAATTCCATTATTTTCAAAAATCTTCCATTAGAGACATTACTGTATAGAAAATATTTTAAATATTTCTCAATTATATTTGCAGTCAGAGAGAATTTCTCTTGTAATGAAGATTATAAATATAATTCATTCTTTATTTCCTGGTTTAAATTGATATGAAAAAACTATAAACAAAATGTATAGGGAGAAAATTTTATTATTACAGAAATATTTTTGATCTACTCATGAAGTCTTCTTTAGCTGTATTGCTAACTTGTAGAAAAGGTTTACGTGTATTACAACAGCAGGATGAAATAGAAGTTATTTATCATTTGATCTTAAACTATATTAATAGACTGCATGTCATGGAAAAGATAAAAGAGAGACAAATAGAGCGCACACAATACAAATGGAGATTATAGTGAAAAATAAAAATTGTGAATTTTAGAAATGTTTAGAAGTTGTAATTAGATTTACAGTATAAGAAAAAATATGATATGTTATGAAACAATGTATAGCTAAATGAATATAAAATTAACTAAAATCCTATTACATCACATTTTTTTTCCTAATTGAAATGTTTGAGACAATGTTCATCTTTATATTTATTTTAACCAGTTAGACTCAATGTGGTGATCAGAACTTGAGCACATTTATCAATTTCTCTATTTATAAATCAACTTGTTTGTGATTATAAGATGAATTAAACTTATATGTCTTTTCTCTTAAGTAACTTCTTAAATTTTGTTTTTGGATTTGAGATTTGTAGAAACCAATCTTTGATATTTTCTGGAAGATTCAGGACATTTTTGCTAAATTTATTTCGATGAGTCCACTATGGATTTCTTTCTGCCAAAGGTATATTCTTCCCACTGCATCCTTTCTTTCTCACTTTTTCCTCTTTCTTCATCTTGTATATATTATGAATTTAATAATAAATATGAATATAAGAATAATGTGAATGAATGAATAAATGTTCTATGCTGTTTATTTTCTTTTGTTTATTCCAATTTTTCCAAAGCTATCTACTGCAACTGACATCATTTTTTTTCTGTATACAAAATTAAATTTAATTATAATCTTTAAGTCATTGTGTGTGCATATTTTTCTGTCAAGCATTTGTCTTTGTTTTAGCATTAAAGAGATAATACTAACTAATATTTTACTTCTTAAAAATCGTATGATTTTGCAATGAAGAAACAATTGCATATTCAAAAGCAAGAAAGTCAACATTTTTTGCATAGAAAATAATTTTAAGGAAAGAAAATAATATATTTTTATTTTTATTTTTTGTCAGTACAACACTGCCTATATGATATTCTATTATTAATAAAATTGTAGATTTCAAATAATCATTATTAGGAATAAATACTATAATATAATCCAAATTTTCCAGTAATTTGAAATTATCTCAGCTTTTTTCACTTCAGAATATTGTATTTTGTCATTGTAGAAAAAAGAAATTTAAAAACTACTTACAATTATAATTTATAATTTATTAGATTATATTCTGAAAAAGCATTTTGAGCATAATCTAAATGTATGTGACAATGTCTGTCAGGTATAATTCTCAGAATAGTGATATTATCTGCTGCAGTTTTAGTATTTTCTTGAATTTATGATATATACTTTTTATTTTTAATTGTTATACCTTCAGAATTATATTGAAAAACAACTGTAGAAAATGGAAAGTTCATTATTAATTAATTTGCAATAAATTATTAATGCTAACAAGTGAAGAACAGGAATTAAAAGTAATTTTGCAATTATACATGATAGTTATTTAAATATGTAAAATATATATAGGCATATCTTGCTTTATAGCACTTTGATAATATCACACTACAGTTATATTTTATGTTTTTTTTTATATTTCAAAAGGAAATTTATCTGGAACTAATCACAAAATAATACTTAGAATAAATATATAAAATATAAATTAAGATACAGGTAGCTGGCCTAGAACCCTTCTGAAAATCTGGAAGTATGAGTTCCAGAATTGAACCTAATTCCTCCAAGGTGGTGTGTGTGCACTTTACCATCTAGCCAGTTTTTAAGACAAGCAACATTAGACACTTAATGAATTATAGTGTAAATGTTTTATGTCACACTATTTTTGCACAATATTATGTTTGTTAATGTATATTTTTATATACATTAACAAATGAAAAAGCCTATGTTTTGCTTTACAGTGATAGTTTGGAATGTAACTACCATAATAATAGGGTATGCCTGTATAATATCAGCTTTAATCATAACAGTGAAATATAGTTTTAATGTCAAATATGACATTTTAATAAAAACATGTTTATTTCAAGAAATTCTCTCAATTTCAAGAAAATATATATTGTGAATATATTACTTTAGTTCTAAAATATTTATTTTCATTGTAAGTCAAAATTGTTTTTGTTGTTATAGTTAACTTGTATTATATGTATAAATCAAATCACTATACTCTGATTGCTCTTTGCTCTTCATATAATAATTGTTAAATACATAATAATTTTTTATATCCAGGTCCTCTCAATGAATTAAATCCAATGATATAAATTTGAGATATAAATTGCCTAATCCAAAATGTATCTAATATTCAAATAAATAGTAAGCTTTGAGGAAATATAAATTAGATATGGTTGAATTAAATTTATGAACAGCTCAAATTATCAGTTATGTCAAAAATGAATGTTTTATTATTTTTTAATGATTAAAAATAAATAACATATTATGTATTTACTTATGTTGTCTGTTTATAAAATATTTCAAGAAGCAATTTTAATTTATTAAAATAGCTTCATTCAGATTTTAAAGATATTTATTTTATCATGATTATTAAATTTGAGGTTTTTAAATGATCTAGATAAAAGATGACAATTACGTGACATAAAATTATAACAAAGCTACATTTTAGATTGAAATTTATTAAACACAAAAATTCTGAAGCATTTTGGAGTTGATCATCATCAATATTTATAAATAGAGTGAAGAATAAATGAAAATTAAACTAATTGAAGAAAAACAGTTAAATCTAAATGCTTCAGAGTTTGTTCATTTAATAAATTTTGATCTAAATACAGCTTTATTGTTATTTATGGATATTATAAACTAGATATATTGTGAATTTAATTTATTAAAATGGCAGCATTCAGAATTTTACTTATTATCTTTTGAAACTGTTTGTTTCACTTGAATGATATATTCATTTGAAAAGATTTTTTTACAAAGGTCGTATCCTACTACTACTACTACTACTACTACTACTACTACTAGATATCAGTCTATATATAAAATATCTTGAAAACAATATATTGTAAAAATAATTTTAGAGCTTGTTTCTAATTACATGAAATATACACTATTAATTTTGAAGTTTTTCCTAGTCTTGCTATAATGATGACATAATTTAAAATTTTAAAATATCTTATCTTTAAAACTATCAATTATGAATAATAATATATTTATTTGAAAATTTTTAGTAGAATATGACCATAATACTTAGTTAGAAAATATTATATATGTATAATGTTTGATAGTTGGCATCTCCATGAAAAATTTTAAATTAGATATATTATTATTATTTTTTTTTAATAGAATGTGCTCTAAATCTAAGATTTTCTTTTTACATATCCATGAATTTTCAGAAAACTGGAAATATATAGATCTTGCACTATTTTTTAGTTTTATTGCTGTATAATTGCTTGATTTTTACTATCTAATGACATTTAGTAACAATGTGCTAATTTGATTTATGCACATTTCAGCTTAATATTATTGATTAAAAAAAGTTCAGTCTTCCTTATTTTTCTTGTACAGATATATGAATATAACTTTTTCATAGGGAGAGAACTGTTTTTTTTTTATGTTTTATATATATTTATATCACTCCTAATGGTAAATAAAGTATTGTTATCATAATCATAATAAACAGTAAAATTTTCAGAAATATGTTACAGAATTTATATTTATATACCTTTTCATAACAACAGAACTTTATAAAACTTAAATGTTTATTTTAAATAAAATTTTAATTTAATTTTGCATTTTCTTTATATGTTAGCAGATTATCAATAATAGTCTATATTCAGAACATTTTGTAAATTTAAAACAAAATTTAATACAGGATGTTTTGAATAAGCATTCACTAAACATGAAGACAAATATTTATATCAATTATAAGCATGATATTTAGACTATTTTATTTAGAATAATATAAAAAAAAATCAATATTTGAAGATTGGACATAATGTTAGAAGCCAAATAATTTATATACAAATATTTTATTATAAATAAAAAAATCTAAATTAGTTGATATAAAATAACATCATGAATAATAAAAATCCTTGTCAAAATGATAAAACTAACAATTTATTAGGATTACAGTATAAGATATAATGTCAACAATATAAAAATAATAATTCTAGTATAATCTATAATTGTATACAATATTTTTTTATTCATTTTCTTTTATTTCTAAGTTTTCTCTTCTCATAATTTGATTTGAATTAACCTTTTTTTATTATATTAGAAATATCTATTTGCATTTCTGTTTTATTTATTTATTTCTATTATATTTATTAATGCCCTTCTTCAGTTTAAATAAATTACATAGAATTTTATTTTAAAAATGAACATTGATTATTTTGTACTTTTAGAATAATAATTTCTATCATTAATTATAAAACATAATATATATATATAATGTATATTTTCATGTAATTTGATTTCTCTGCATTACAGCTTTATCCACTTGCAAAACCTTACATAAAGAATAAATACCCTAATAAAGAAATGAATTTGGGATACTTAAAAAATCTTTCAGATATTGCATGCAAGATAAAAACATCAGTAATCTGCAACCTGAGTAATCTAAGCCTGGATTATTGGGTGTTTACATCATATCATTTCCAAGTTTTGCATGCCCAAAAAATTTTACATCATGTCATTTTGGGCTCACATGCCACTCCTAATATAGAATATGTTCTGACAAATAAGTTTTTACTGATGTAGGATTTTACAAAATGATCCATGTATGAGGAATTTTTTATTCTTTTCTCTCTTTATTTTATGAGACTATTTTTGATTTATGATAGAATTTTTTTTAGTTTGAATATTTTGAGACATTTTGGTCCTGAGTTAAAAGATTATTAACTAAAACTTATTAAATCTACTTTAGAGATTAAACTAATTATTAGAAGTACATACCCTCAACCTATAAGCTGAGGCTATGTACTTCTCAATTATTGGAGAAAAACTTAGCACAGTTTATCAAAGTCAACCTGCTGAATATCTGTACTCTTTTAATAGTTAGCTTGAATTTAACCATGATCAGGAAGAGATTAACCCATACTTATACTCCGTCTCACCCTCAACTGATAGTGATGTCAGAAAAGACGTCATTAACTGGCAAAGTGCTAAAAATGCTAAAACCATATCACTTCGCTGCTCTGAAGATTGACGTTACAGAAACACCAGTTAGATCTGCTATCATATCCGTTATGACAGTGATTGGTTTATCTGGATTTTGCTCGAATAATTTGCTGTAAACATTCTGAACAATTTCCTTACCTTGACTATGAAGGAACTTTCCTCTCACGTTATTTCTCGCGTTCGAGCAAGAAGCCATTTTAATCAAATACGGTATTCTCGTTAACGAACGATCGCTAGATCTATATTTCTATCCGGTGATTATCACCAGTACATTACTGAAATTATTTACAACTATAAAAAACTATTAAAAATTACATGCTTGATTTGAAATTAAAACCTATTGTAAAGGAAATAATTCTGCGATTTATTTTTTGAAGCAGATAGTTACAACCAAAGATCGCGTAACGTCACTATAACTTGAGAGTGAGACGGAGTATATATCCTTTAATCGTATAGGATCGATTAATTCTGCAGGATAGAATTTAATTTTTTATTGATTTCACTTTCTATTATTGTCAATAGATGGCGCTAAGTGTTAGCAGTGTGGTAGTCCTGTATAATTTTTCTGACTTCTTAACGTATCACCATCTGAATAGCTATCACAATGGCATTATAATCCTAATGTGATGTCATTGACGTAACATCAGAACTAACGTCATCACGATGTAGCAAATTCAAATAAATTATAATTTATGATGTCACTATGACGTAACAACACACGAGTCCCGATGACGCCATCAGCTCGACGCCGTGATGTCATCATGATATTTATGCTTGTTAAATTAGCGTTAAAAATGAATACAAAACCAATGGATTCCAAATGCTAAATAAATGAAAAATAAATGACACATTCGAAAAGTAGGCAATTTTAGAATATTTCTTTCTAGAACTCCTTGTAATAACTTTATAAAATAGACGAATAACACGTAATATACAAATGAAACAAAAATAAACACCAAATTTGAAATAACATGGTTTACTTTGTTAATATTATTCTGCCATGTTATTTCAGACAATAGTCGAGTTAAGTGTGTAAACCAAGAACAGGTGCGGCTCGTGCACAGGCACTGCGGAACTGTAGCACCCCCAATTTTTTTCGATATATAAATATATTTATTAATTTATTTATATTTGATTATAATATTTAATGTTATCATCAACAGCCCTATACAATTCTCTTATTTTGTATAAAAAAAATAATAAAAATCTATCTTGTAGCACTTAGGAGAGCGAATGACGCTAGCGGCACTGTATTTAACACAGTGCCATATTGCTGCTTGCGCAAACATATGCGCGTTATAGTGACATGCATGGATGCGAGCTAATTAGCGTAATGCGGCACTGTCCGTGGCGCAGTTCCACTGTTGTTTATATGCAAATTGGGCCACTAGTAGCGTGTTTATCGTGCTTGCTCCGTCTCTTTAAATTTTATATTACAATTAAAGACATAACATTCTGAATTATACTAAACTGTATAATTTTATCGACAATAAATATTTTTTCATTCTTAATTTTTTTTTTATTTTTACCATAATTTTGCTATTTTATCCAAATACTGTATGTACAGTACATACATTGTATTTGCAGTGTGTATGCATATTTCGAAAGTCGCAGTACCCCACGATTTCAAGTCAGGAGCCGCTACTGTGTGTAAATGATTAGAGTCTTTAATGAGATGTAGACTATTCACGAAAAATATTACAAGGACTTAATAAACTGCTATGCATCATCATAAAAAAAACTAAATCGATCATCTCAAAATGATATCTTTTACAGGAAATACAATTTTTAAGTGGCAAAAAATATTAATATCTATACTTAAACTAGTTTTAATACTATACTGTACTTAAACTATGTAGTATGAATATCTAAAATCGGATTTTAAATTTAATTTGGCTCAGAAATATTAATCTAATTTTTGATATAATATTAATATTATAATTTTTAATATTAGTTTTAATAATCTGAAAAAAAATTATTAATTAAGATATCTACTTTATCATTAAAATGTTATTTATTTAAAACATTCCGATAAAAAATATTACAGTATCAATAATTTTTAAACTGTGATTTCATTAAAATAATGGCTAGTTGTAGTGTTCGTTGTAAAGGAAAATTTATACATTTCTTGCATATAATTTATTATAAAAATTTTTTATATCTCCTATCTTTTTATATTAATGGCTTTTATAAAACTAAACTAAATTATTATATTACCAGTGACTTTCAGAGAGAATGCGAGGTCAGGGGAAACTTGATATTTTTGAGGCCATTCAAAAAAAAAGAATCAAAATTGACAAATATACAGTTGTAAGTGTACAAGAAAAGCGTAAACTTTGATAGAGAACCTCAAATTTTGAAGCTCGCAGTGAAGCTCGAACAGTATAAAAATATACAAATATATTTTTTCTAACATATTAAGTTATAAATTGAGGCCCCTAAAATCGTGAGATCTGGGGCAGCCGCCTCTCTTGCCCGCCTCTGATAGCCACTTACTATATATAATAATTTATATATGTTGATGTACCTGTTTTGATCTCGCTTAATATTATTTGAGGTTTTATGATGGTGATTTAAATTAAACCATGTTTGAATCGGAGTTTCAGAATAGCAATTAAAATTTTATTAAAACTATAATGTTTAGTCTAAAATTCTATCATAATAAGAATTTTAAAAACTAAACAAACAACTAAATCATTATATTTTAACGACTAAACTATGGCGGTTGTCATTAACTAAGCATTATTCAATCATAGTAAAAACTAAAACCTTTCAACGTCTACGAATTAAAATTACCTCCATAAATCTAATGAATACATATCTTTATTATCCGCCAAAATGGCAAACCAGTAATAGCTCATACATCAAAATGACAGCATTTTTGGCATCAATGACAATGTCATTGATGCCAAAAATGTGACCTAACGAAATGTCGATGATTAATGTTATTGTCATTGTTTAGTCTACTTAACCGAATTCGAAGAACGCATTTCTGTTTTATTCCGCCTCGTTTAAACATCCCTTTAACAAAAAGTATTACATTCTGTAGATAATCAAGTGCATTGAATAGGGCTAAAACAAGCCGAGATTTTTGTCTTTTAAATACAATTTCTTTCACTTGTCAGAATACTTAAATACATGATGGCTGACTTAATTTATATCACGATCATACAGAAAATTGCGATAATTTCTTCCATATATAAAGCATTTGTTGAAGCAATTTTATTATTTTAAATATATATTTTTTCAATTTAATTAAGAGCTTTAAGATTTTTTGAAACTCTTAATGAAGGGATTGCATGCTTTGTTATTTAAGAAATTGTCTAACATCAGCATTATTCTTCAGATTTTAAATTAAGATTAAAAATGTGTAAGGCAAGCGTGTCAAACTCGCGGCACACTCTACTGTCATAAACGTTTTTAACAATCATATATTTTATGTATTTTAATTAACGTATATAATGCGTAAACACTTCGTTAATTCGAATAACAAATTAAATAAATTTAATTTTATATATACTTTTTCTTTAGTTCACTTGTAGAATGTAGTTAGTTTTTTCAAATTTTATTCTCCTATAAAACAGCTATTTTTGTAAAATGTAGACAATTGGAAATGCCACCTATTTGAATATTTAGAAACGGTCCTCTCAAATTTGCTTTGATTCATAAGCGGTCCTTTCAATACACATTGTTGATAGCACTCGGAAAGATCTGAGTTTGACATCCCTGATGTAGGATTTATTAAGACAAGCGTGTTTACTCGAGCTTCTATATAAATGGATTTTGTTGGAATCTTTATCTGAAAGGGCCTTTAAGATACGCCTATTTTTTAGGAAATTGTTTAAAATTTAAAAGATCTCAAGAACCAAAATTCTATATTTTTAAAAATCTTTTCAGTAAACCTGTTCTAGAAACTGTGCTAGAAGTTCTTTAAAAAAATAAAATACTTATATGTAAATATACTTTTTTAAAATATATTTTTGATAAATTTCATTTTATTATATTTATATTAAATTCATAAGAATGTAGTACTTAATATTTTGGGCCACTACTTTTAAAGCTCCGTTCAACAAACAAAATGGTTAGTGATCGAGAATTTGCTTTATTCTATTTAAATAATTATTAATTTATTAATTGTTAATTAAAGTAACTTCATTTCTTTTTAAATTTTAGATTTGAAGATATCAAATAGACACAATCGTATTTTAATCACAATATCTTTTCTTAAAAAGACACAATAATTAAAATAAAAGAAATTTCAAAGTGTTCAGCAGAAATATATAAATACTTCCGAACGATATCGTATCTTCAGAAGCGAGATTAGTTGATATGTCTTGATAAAATGTTAGCTGCACATGCCAGATGTAGACTGCTGGCATTCATGGTCTGTTACATCTACGTGCAGATGTTTCTAAATTTATTAGCTCAGGTTCCTTTCAGCTGCTAGTTTTTGCTCGTTTATGTATTATTTATTCTTTTCTTGTATTTTTATGCAGTTTTTCCAAATTAATGTTATTTTCAAATTAAATTGCAAAATTTGCTTTGATTATTATTAAATATTCTTGCTATTTTTTTCCTACTTATCAAATTCTTACTTTTGTTAGTGTTGTATACTATAATGTTAATGCAAAATGCAACGAGAACTTTTCAGGAATTATTCATCAGATTATTATTATTTTTTTCGTTTTAAGGCTTTTTTTAAAATGCTTTATATTAAATTGAATTTTTAAGCATCTTTGTTTTTTTGTCGTAACTTTGGTGGCAAAATTGGTGCCCCTTTCCACTCAAAAAGAGTATTAAGGGTGCAAAAAATTTTCAGGGCACCAGTTCAAGAAAGAACGAATATGCCCGATCAAATAGCCACATTAAAGCGTGTTGTACTTCGCTTGAACATCCCGAATCGAATCCGGGCCACACGACATCATCAGATTTTTCGAGAGAAATCTAACTTAAACTCTTAAATTCCTTTCTTCAACCTTCCGGTTGATTCTATTATTGGCATGTTGACTAGCCAATCATGGATTCTGAAATAATCGCCACTATATATGTTATATATATTATATCACTCATTTGCTGCAACAACATCATAACTCGAAAAACTCGTTTTTTCAGGAGATGCATTTGAAGTTTTAAAACTTGTAT
>WUQG02369567.1:0-18119 GCA_011317285.2 Androctonus mauritanicus | reverse complement strand
TTTATACAATTAAAAAAACTGGGAAGGATCTTTTTTAGCTTAGGATCTAAAAAATATAAATCCGGCACTATATCCGTTGATTGTAATAAAAACCAATGTTTATTTCGTTTCCACGATAACTTTAAAAACTTTTCTGTCGGATTATACGAATCCGTGTTTTCGGAGTCCATGTTATACAGGATCTACTTGTATATAATATTTTTTAAAGTTTAACTGTATTCTGTTTTGTTTTTTTTTCTTTTATTAAAAAAAACTTCTTTAAAACATGTTAATTAACACTCTGCACACAATAAAATCATATGTGAAACTAACGCACATCTCATTAGCAATATGCGATCAGTGCTGGAACTCAGAGACAAGTTTATATTTGCATAAAATTGTCTGATAATACATGTCGTGTATAACGCGATTTCCTATAACGCGGAATGTATCCCTCACGTTGTACAGGAGTCAGATATATATATATATATTTATTGTAATTATTTTAAATTTAATTATTTAAAAAATTGTGGTTTAAAAAGGTTTTAGTTTGATAAATATATTAAAGCAATTCTTTAGTAATCCAGTCTTTCTCTGTTTTATTTTAAGAATTACGTCAAAGAATTTCAGTTATGAAAATTTTTTATTGTAGGCTAATATCACTTTACAGATTTTATTAGTATTTACGTTGGCTTCAAGTTCGAAAATAGAAAAACGAATTTTTTTCATGCGAAACATAATTCAGGCAAAAATACGAATCCTATACAGTTATTTTCTAAAGAGTTACATTCGCAAAAGTTTTTCCAAAATTAGAAATGTAATCTTTCAATTTTTCAGAGATAACAGGAAATAATAAATTTTAGACCAAACAGATTAACAACTGTTCAAATATACGAAAAATAAACATATATTTACGATTACTGCAATTATTTCTAAAATATTTGGCACGGAATACTCATCGAAAATTTTGGCACTTGTGAACTAAACGATAAAACTTTTTCGTGTTTCTTGAGATTATCGTAATCATTCACGAAATTCTGATACAAGATTAAACGGTTATATTTTGTAGAATACAACTTTCAGTTGAAAACAGTTATTATCTTTATAACTACAGTATTTGATAATATTAAGGCAATAAATTATGATATAAATATACTCTATTTTTGCATTTCTGATATAAAAATTTAGGTAAAGACTACTGTATGTAAATTTAGCAATTTTTTGCTTTTCTATTTTTATCTTTTCTTATCTTTTGATAATTTGATATATAAATTTATAAAGTAGGAAAAATTTTGTATTTGATTATACTGTACTGTATATTTAAACGTTAACTGAGAGCGTGTTATAGTTATGCTAATAAGTTCTTTTCTTAGAATTTTCAATATTAACCGTTATTAATGAAGGCTGTTAATGGGGTTTCTTTTACGGGATTAATAACTTTTAACAGAAAAATAAATTCCCAAGAACTGGAGTTATTCGATTCTAAACAGAAAACCCGACCCTATAATTTTCATATCGAAACTGGACTTTTCTGAGAACAATCCCATATATATAAAAATAGCATTTTATTCATTAAAATATATCTTCAATTATAATAAAAGAGTCTAATGTAGGGATGGATTACAATAATTTTCTATTTTTTAAATATTCTCGAATTTAATATGAAAATAAAGAAATATAAAAAATCCTTCCGATTTTACTTATTGCGAGAAATAAAAGATCGAATTGAATGCTATAGAAACGTGCCGAACAGGTAATTACATTTTCTTAACAGTAGGCTCTTGCTCAACGCTTTTGTACTGAACTTTATCCCATTGAAAGAGTTGAAAGGAAGGTCCGACAAGAGACGACGTCATAGTAGCTTCCGGCGTGGGCTCCACTGCTTTGAGCTCATTTAACAGCAACAGAAACGAAGACTGCAGCTTCAGTCGGCAACGAGGCATCCCTCGGACAGTATGTTATCTATAGCGCTTAAGCTGGGACTATGGCTATGTACGCTTTGCAGTATTTGTTTGGGAAACGATTTAGATAGTTCGCCCAGTCAAGATTCTCCCACATTATTGAGCGGGTGAGTAAGTTTTTTAAAAAAAATTAATGAATTTTTAGTGAGGACAATTAAAATTTTGTTCTATTACAGTAAATAATATTTAAAAGGTATAACGTTTATAACTTACATAAAATAACAAAACTTTCTTATTTTCCGTAATAGAGTTCAATGAACAAACCGCGAAGTCGACTCCTGAATTTTTTTATCATTTCTTTTTTTCTAGTGGCGTCATAATAAACAGCCTTTCTAAGTTTTTGAGAGTAAAAAGCAGATGTTGTCATTCGATCTTTGAGTCAGCTGTGGTGACATTTCTCTCACGGTTCATGCGAAAAGAAACAAAATTTGAAGGTTTCGAAATTCGATCATTTTTATTCCTAGATTAACTCAAAAGTTGAAGAATATATCATAGGTGATATTTTCTCGATGGAAAATAAAAATTATTCAGTTATTAATTATTATTTTATTTTTGTAGTTAGCAGGCATTAAACTAGATTTGTCAGTAAGAGAAAGTTTGATTAAATTTTTATTAATGTAACTAGAGTTGTAATTGAAATATTTAAGGTCACACGATGTCTAAGAGAAAGTTATCATCAGGAAAATTTATTAAAGAGGGCAAAGGGTGAAATAATTACAAAGAAATAAATGATCTTGGCATAAATAATTCTGAAACAATAACAAGAGCAACCTCGGCCTAGATCCGCAAAACGAGTACTTTATGCTGATGAATCGCATTACTGTTACACGTCTTAATGGGTTTCTGTTGATGGATAAGTCTATCATCTGCCATATTGCTCCTCATACTCCAGAAATGTCTTTCCATTTCAAAATTTTCATTAATGAAGTCACACTCGGATTATATCAATAACTCCAGTTATAATTGAAATTAAATCTAGATAGTTGATCAAATGTTAAATGATAGCTGATTTTTATCTTATTTTTTTAATACTTCATTTTAGTATTATGTGATTTTTGTTTTACATGCGAAACAATTTGTATATGTCACGATCTCACATTTATAACATTCCATTCGTGCACTAAAATGCAATATAATATATGCATTAGATAACTCAAATTCTGCTTGTCATGTAACTTGTTTATATACTATATAATATAATACTGTATTCTTTCGTGACTACTTACTGTTAGTTAGACGATACCATATAATAATAGATTTACTCAAAATTTCAAGTAAAATTATTATTATATAGTATCAATAACACTAAAAATTCTTTAAAAACTGAGAAGTTTCAAAAGATTATTTATGATCGCATTTAAGTAAAGAAATATTAATAATTAATAAAGATTTTTTATCATTTTATTTTTTAAAAACCATCATAATATTGTTCTTGAACGAAATTTTATGAGCGTAACCAATAAGATATTAATAAAAAATATAATATGATCTTATTTTCTATTTCATTTAAATTTTATTAAATTTTCAGATTATTATTTCTCTCTTTGCTTAATAATTCTCACAAAAATTAAAATTTTGTTAAAAAGTATTTTGAAAAGAAATTTTGCTCAAAAGATTCCCATTATGGATGTTTTTAGACAAGAATTTCTTTTATTAATAAAAACTGATAGCTGTATTGCTTTGGATTACATTTGATATTAAAAATTAACAATTATAATTAATTAATTATCAATAACCAATTTATAATTTGACTTACACAGTTGATAATATCGTTTTATTGACAATTTAATTCATTTCTTATATAATTGAAAAATTAAATTTATCAGAAGTTGTTACACCGTCTAAAAAAAGTCTAAATAAATTATTTCGTTCATTATTTTTAGTCTGAAATTAATATATCTATATATTTAACTTTAAAACTTAAATTTAAAGTTGTCACATTGTACTAAAAGTTAACTATTTGAGATTCGTTAAACCGATGTTTATTTGTAAAATAAACATAAAGCATTCACAAGAATGTTGTACTTACAACTTATTTTACTTTTTTTTTTATTTTGGTTTCTCCTTTCCTAATCATATTACGGACTCAACTGACAGAAATATTTTCTCTTTAAGTCTTTCTAAAATTAACTTTCTCCATTCTACCATTCACCAACACATAAACTTGAACCGGCACATTCGTTTATCAAATATAATTAGTTACTAGACATTTTATAGGATTTTTCTGATTTTACTATAAAAAGATCATTTTTCAAAATTAAAATTTTTAATAAATATATCAAAAACAATATATATATCTACATTATATTAATAAGAATATATATATATATATATATAATACTTTTGAAAAATATGATATTTTATATTTTTAATTGTAAGAGTTTAATTACTTTCCGAAAAAATTAATTAGTTAAAAGTTAATCGTAATAAAATTTATTAAATTAACAAAGTTTTTTTATCATAATTTTTAGACATTATTATTAAAACAAAATTATTCCATTTTGTACTCTTATTTATTTTACATAAAATATTACTAACATATTCTTCATTATCATCTAACTGTAAATGCAGATAATATTTCTGTAGATAATTTCAGTAACTGGTTATTAATGTGGTTTATACAATTAGTGTCAATTTAAATAATTATAAAGTAGATTTGCTCTAATTATTTTTTATTACTGTAATTATATTCATCAAGAATGAGAAAATTGATCAGGAAATATTTTAAGTAGGTTTATAATTTAAGCAAGATGAAAAGGAAAGCGTGTATTGAATGAAATTTGTCACATTATGGTTACAAATTAACGATGTTAATCAAAAATTAACTTTGCTTGTTAGTAATGCTGAAATTTTTCAATATAATTAAATTGTAGTTTTCTGTTGGCTTATGTGTCATAATATAAAATGGGAAAAATAATCTTGCTCAAAATCTGCAATATCTAACCAGATTTTTTAATAGTGAATCTTTTTAAACTTCATTGCACATACGTTATGAAAATTATATCTGTGACTTTGATACCATAAAGTACCTAAGTTCCGGTATCAAAAGCCATAGATAAAACGTTTCTTTGGCATTACGTGATACAATATGTTCTCAAAACTTAAATCACGAGAACTGTTCTGTTTTTCACTTATAAAAATAATTTTTTATAATCATCTCTAATCATTTCTAACATTAAAACTTATAAAATTTCGTAGTATCAAATCATAGAAGTAAATAATGCAAAACTCGTTATCATAAATGATTTCTACATTTGGGAAATTTATATTATTGATATCTTCCTAAATACGTTTCTAAATTGTCCAAAATATTATTTGGACTGAAGATCAGTGAAATATTATCGAAATTCATTATATAATAAAAGAAATTAAAGGAAACTATAGTTTTATAAATTAAAAATTTTTATTAATTATCGACTCATTGTCTTATTTGTTAGTGCATCCGATATTAAGATGAATTCGTTCAATTCTCAATAATTACCATATTGTCCTTCTATTTCTCGTCTTTATACGAATAACAAGTGAGAAAATTTAAACCATAATAGACTACAGTCAATATATTTTTTTTTTTTCAAATTTTAAACAATAAATAATTTAGAGATTTACTATTCTTAAAATTGCTTATGTACATCAAAACTGAAAGAGGATATAAATAGTATTTCAAGAGTCTTTTTTCTTCGTCTGTTAAATGTTTTATAAGTGGTCCTTAATTACATTAAATTATACAGTATTTATTTTTTAAAACGACTGACGAGGAATTAATAACTAGTATAAAAAAATAATATGTTGTGATAACAAAACTAACAAAAGCTCGCCTTTCGCTTTGGAATTCCTAGTTAATATCTTCGTCCTCAAAGTTTTCGAATGTGTGGTATCAAATTACTGCATCTCAAAGCTTTTACTGCTCCAATTATCTAATCTGCTTTAATTTAATATACAGTGAGAGATTTATTGCACTTTTATTATGTCGTTATCATAATATCTTTCCCTTTTTACTCTCGAAAATCGTTTAACCAACTCAAACAATAAACGTTATTATTATTTTTTATGACTATAAAATGCCGTATTTTTTTTGAGAGACAAAATTGCTGAAATGCAAGATGCAGGAACCCACATCTTTTGTTTTGAATTAACTCCGATCTTTTAACCACCAAACTTCCTAATTTCTATTTTTAGTAACTTTCGAATGTGCTAACCTTGATTAATACGATCTCGAGTATAATATCGAAGTTCATTGAAACCGGATCACTTTCGAGGAAGTGAACAAGTTCAAACTTTAAAAAAGAAAATCAACTTACTGCTTATTAAGACCATTTTTATACGAATTATTACAGTTTGTTTTTCTTAAACGGTAATTTTAATTTATCCTGTTTTAGATCTTTTTTTAGAATGAAATACAATTTTCTCGTATCATCCTTAGACTGCATCTCAAGTTACAAAAACAAGATCGATTTTAAAAGCTCTAGTTTAAATTAATGTAATTTGACTTTAAGCTGTCTTTAAAGATATGAACATTATTAAAAATCTATAATATACGATATTTTAGAGTTAATTAATAAGAAATAGTTCATTAAAATAAAATTATCACTTTAAATTATCTCTTTCTTCTTATAAGTAACAAAAAAAAAAAAAATCATAAATTTTAATTTTTTATACTATATAACAATCATTTAATATTTTAGATGTTAAATCTATTTATTATTGTTAATTATATTTTAAACATTTCTTTAAAATATAATTAACAATAAACATATCAAGATCTCAAAATACTTGTTGTTTTATGTTAAAAATGTTCATAGTGACATAATTACATTGTTGGCTTTTTGTTAACATAATTATTAATCTTTAATATTGTTATTTTTAATTTATATAATATAATCGCCAGTTGCTACTCTGTTTATTATGTCGCATGTCTGTTTATGTAACAAACTAAATTACGCAATAATTCTCACTTAAAATTTTTAAACTGTCTAAAATTGAATACATGAATATCAATAATAAATTACTGTACTTAATTTCTGTGCTATAATGCTATATAATACACTATCCAAAGCACTATACAATATATAGTACTACTTGATACAGAGGGGAAAAATGTAGAAATTATAACTATAATATAACTTATAATATACTAAAAAAAAATATATTCCGATTTGTTTGTTTAAAAAATGCACTTAAAAACTTCGTCAAAATATCAACTTTTGTACAGAAATTATACCTGAAATTCATTTTCTTTACTCGAATTTAGTATGTATATTAGCTTATTTACTAACTCTGAATGTATTTTTATTACAGTTGAGATATTGTCTAATTGTTAAGAAAATTCGCATAATTTTAGCTAGTACCATAACTAGCGTACGTGGATCCCAATGCAAACAAATACAGTAAAAAGGTCCCTATTAATATCGTAAATAGTTCATACTAATATATTTATATTAATATGAATTAATATAAAGTTACTAGTCACTATTACTTATTATAATTAAAATTTGTGAAAAATTTCAATTAGCAAAGTTTAAGTATCCTCTTCAAGCGACTTCATCAATGCATTGATCAGGTATGCCACTCCTTGTTTTTAGTTTAAAATACTCAAAATTTCTACGTAACAATGCACAAATAAGCATTTTCTTAAAAAAATTAAATTAATCAAATTTATTTTCTTTTTAATATTATTTTCTTTTTAATTGTATGTTTTAAGACATCTCATTTTTTAGCAATATATCAAGTTTACATTTTCTTTTTAATCATTTAATAAGTAAACTTTATTTATTAATAAATTAATATTGAATTTTACAAATTACTGTATATAAACCTTAAGATTTTAAATCGTTTTTAAACATTTTAAATGCCATACTTTAGCATACATTAAGGAAACTAACAGTCACGTTTTGCTTCTTTTTCAAAATATTATATTACCGCATTTCCATTAAATTTAGACATAAAAATTAAATGACCAAATTACAGCGTGATGTTATTTTAATAAAGTTATCACCTAATAAGTCTTTATAAAAATAAAAAGATCGATGTGTCAAATGGTTTCATTTTCGACTATTTTCTATTTTAAACTGAAAGCAATGATTTATTATGCTTTATTTTTAAATTCTAACATTTAAATAGAAAGTTTATATATACAGTGCTGTATATATTTCTAGAATAACAGCGATTTTAGTTCTCAATTAAGTTTGGAACAATTTATTTAAGTTTTTTATATTAAAAAATTTATAATTACTTTCTTACAATAATCTATTTAATTATTTTAATTCCTTTAATTCCTGCAAAACATATTTAGAATTAAACTGATCACTTTAATTCTGTATCTAGTGATTTATTTTCCAGTGCAAAATTTTTTGATGCAGAATGTTTTTTATTGGAACTAAAACAGTGAAGAATCGCTATAAAATGCTTTATAATTGAAATATTGAATATAACTCTTAAATATAATAAATTGTGTTTAATAGAAAATTGAACATTGCTATTTAAAACTAATGAATTAAAATAAAACTAATTTCCTCGAACGGAAGCTAAATTTTTAATCTAAGATTTCGATACATTTTTCGATGTTCTTCTGAAAACTAAATTTTAAAATTTTGTTTATAACTTTGATATGGAAAAAGATATATATAAGCGAAATAAAAACCTTAGTTTTTGAATAATATTTCATGTTTTCATTTTCATTATTCTTAATGAATTATTGTTTAGTTCTTTTCAAGTAATTGTTTTAATAATGGAATATCACTTTAAATAATTATAATACTGTATTTCTAAATTATTTAACTATAAATTTTCTTGGGCAATCAGTTTCAATTTTCAAAAATTGTTTTAATGTTTATGATTTGTTTCTTTGAAATGATCCATATATTATATATATATACAGTATATATATATTAAACGCATTCAGATTGAACATTGTTAGCTTTAAATGGGGATAAATTCTATTTATCATGTTTAATTATAAATCAATTAATCCCAATACTAATAAAGAACTGGGCTAGTTATGAAAATAGTATTATCTGTTTTAAACTGAAAGGAATAATTTGTTATACTTTTGAATTCTAAGATTTAAATAGGTCGTTATTAAGTCAATTTTTTCAAAAATCAATCTTATTAATTTGTATGTATACTTAACATAATGAATATAAATATATTAATAACATAACTATGTATATATATATTTAATAAATTAAATTTTAATGACTAATCAAGGCCGGTTTTATATTTTTTTAGGCCCTAAACTAATAAAAAGTTGAAGCACCTTCCCCAATTTTTTTAATTGTATAAAAAAGACACCTATGTTCTATTACACAGGTTATTAATACATAGAAAAGTCTCTATTAAATTATTTAACTACGTGTACAATATAAATTAAACAAAATAAAATATAAAATAGAAACATACAAATATGTTTAACATAAACATTGTATTCGTTGAAAATGAAGCAAATCTAAAAATGCTCAATAGCGATTAAAAGCGTAGATTCTATCATTAGTAAATAATCAAAATTTCCTTATCGCTTTCAAACGATTAAAAAAGTAAATAGGCTATGAAAACCGGCAGCCATCTTGGCAACCTTTGATCATCAAAGGTGAATTTCAATCGCTTTTTTTACAGGGTAGCGCAAAAAATTTTTCTCTGTTCAAATTTTTTCTTAAAAGTTAGAGGCCTCAAGCTTTAGCTTATTTAGCGTAATGGTAAATCCGGCACTATGAATAATTAATTTTATGCTAGAGGCGATGCTAAGGGATAGCTTGAGTCTCATCACAATCTTCATCGGCCTCTCTAAAGGTCTAATGATAATAACATAAGTAAAACAATGTGCTCGATATGTAAATGATATTAATTAAAGATATATCTCCAAGCCCCTTTCCAATTAAATTTCCATATCTTAGCTCTTCCTATAATTTATATAGAATTTCTAGAGCTTCCCGCTGCAGAATGCTAATAATATAATAAACAATATAAATTCCATTCTTTCTTTTAGTTATTAAAAGCAACTCGACTATTACAAATCTTTTAGCTCATAATCAATTCTAATACAAAAGTTGAGTATTTGATCGTATTCCTTATACCGTGTTCTAATTCAATGCCAATGAAGAATTATTAATTGTTTCATTGTCAAGTTCTATATTAATAGATTAGATAATAAAACATGGATAAATACAATTCTCCGTTCTGCCATTCATTACTAACAAAAAGAAAAAAATGATTATCAATAAAAATTAATTTATATATTAATATATTTATTTTTAGCTTGTTTAATCAATTTTTTAAACAAAAATCATAATATAATTTAATACAATATATCATTTAATACTAATTAATTATTATTATTATTTATTATTATAATTATCAAATTTGTCATTCCTGACTTGTTTGTTCATGCATATCCAGAAAACATTAAAAAGCAGCAATACATTTCATTCTTCTCTTATTTTTCGTAAATTTAATTTATTATTTCTTGTTGTGATTTAATCTGTTTTGTTAGTTCTGCCCAAACTAATAGCACGTATAAGATTGGAAAATAATCCATTTATTCATTCAATAATATTTTAAAAACTATAAATTGATTAAAATATATAATATAATAAGAACAAATGTATAGAACAAACTTTATAGAAAGGTACATATTATGGGTAAATTTAATAAAACGATAACATTTTCAGCATGCTTGATTCTATACAGTATTTGGTTTTGCTCAGCTGAATTCAGTCAGATTCATTAGACTACTGGTTTTAGGAAAAACTTTTTACCATTTGATTAAAGTTTATACCAATATAAATGCTTCAGTTCCTTTTCGGTTTTATAGAACTCGGGACGAACGAGAACTTGCAAATATATAATCTATATTTAGAAAAATATAGTTTAATAATATCCTAAATATAGTTAAATAATATCCTGACATATGGTCAGAATATAATTTAACGTAACTTATAAATAATCACAAATTAAAAAAAAGTTAAATCAAAAGATAATGTTCTACGTTATATTATTGCAGTTAAAAATTAAATATTTCCATATGAAACAAGTGTTTTCAATATGCATTTCTTTGTTTTTCAATATAAGTTACATTACTTGAGTGACTCAACTAATAATTTTGATTAATGAACAAGCATCTTGAATAGCTGACAAATGTAACTTATTTTTATTATAATTAATTTGCTGTATCACTATTTGGCAGATTGACAAAGTTGAAAACAGTTTAACAAAAAAAAATCAACCTAAATGTATTTTTTATACTAAAATTAATCATGTCATACTAATATAGATGAAGTTCTCATTCTTAAAAGCGCTTAAAACTGATATTTATATAATGAGGTTTTTATGAGTATACATCATATTCATTTATCGAAATTTATGTTACAAAGAATGCTTTGTTTTCCTCATAAAAAACTATTTAAAAACACTGCATTAAGATACTATTTATTATCAAGCATCAATACTATCAAGAAGATTAAAACATTTCAGTTCTATGATCCTTCATTACATTACCATTTTTCTATTTCATTGAATATTAAGTTGTTTTTTTTAACATTTTTATGTTAACATAATAGAAGTTAACACTTTAGACGAATCAAACATTTACTCTTGCAAGAAACAACATAATAATGTTATATTCAAAAGTATTTTAAATATATATTTCAATTATATCAAACGAAACAGGAAAATAATAATGTGCAGCATTACTATTACCTAGGATTTTTATATCATTTTTTGTATAAGTCAGGTTTAATTTTGTAAATAGCTTATATTAACAAAATGAATTAGTAATTTTATTTTTCTTTTACAAGTTAGTTATAAATTTCTCATTATAGTTCTCTCGAAAGAATATAAATAAATTCCAATTTTCATGCATAAAATACAGAAGAAAAGGTGTTGAAATTATCTAGTCTTTATTTTTATCAAATATAATTTAAAATATTGTCTATTAAATTGAGAATCTCATATTTTCTAAATTAACAGCGAAATCAAGAATCAACTGGATATCAAAATTTTTAAATTGCATTGTATCCTTTCAGTTATTTGTAAATTGTTTATAAATACTGTATTATATAGATAGTTTTTGTAAATTACAATTCATGTTAATTATATTTATATATCATTAATATGAATTATTATAATTTGTATGTACATTATAAAAATTAATTAAAAAAATGTAGCACTTGACTATCATATATTCAAAGTATAAAGCATTAGAATCATTTAATTTAAGTAACAATAGTATATTTGTATTGATTGTTCTAAATTTTCATAGAAATAATATAGTAAAATTGTTTATATAACCTAATAACAACAGATTAGATATTCTAATTTTTTATTTTTTTCCTCACAGAATATAGTTATTTTAGTTCTTTTCAAAGATGCTACAAGTTTGAGAACTGATATTTCTGAAAAATAAAAAACGGATATGAAGTTAATTGTGAAATGGATGTATTATTAATAGCATTCGTTATTTATTATTATTTAATGGCACGAGATGTACTCTATACTGAATGTATAAAATACAATATCTGCCTGTTCCGCATAGACTTCTATACCGTTTGATCTTTTAGGGCCAAATTCTACGTAGTGACTTCCGTGACTCCGCAGGTAACATAGGTTATCCTGAGTTCAGTTCGCCTCAGAAGGTGGGCTATTTTGGAGTCAATGAAAATACGAATTTAAATTCTTCAGAATTTTGTTCGAATTTAGGGTGATGTCATAGTCGCACCGGTATGATGCCATCGTGACATAACAATATATGACGTCACTATTATTACTGGTAGGCTACTTGGCGTTACGATGATGTCACTATGACGTTATGACACGTGATGATGACGCTATCGTGACATATACTGCTTAAATTAATGTTAAAATTGCACACAAACCCCAATGGATTCTAAACTTATAGTTTTAATATATAAAATGCAATGTTTGTCTTCTCCGCTAGACTCCCACTTCGTTAATCAATCAGGATTAAATATTGCATAGAAATCTCCCGTGACCTAGTATGTAATATAGGCTATAGTAGATTATAAACGCCTCAAAGAGTGAGGCATTTTAGAGTCGCAAGGAAAATATGTATTTAGATCCTTCAGAGTTTTGTTAGAATTCGAGATGACTTCATAATCGCAGTGACATGATGTCATGTTCACATAACAATGGATGATGTCATGTCATCAGACTGATGACATTGTGTCATAATATACTGGTTAAATCAAACGTTAAAGTTAGACACAAAAAGCCAATAGAATCCAAATGCTATAATAAATGATAATTCTGCATAGTTAATTGTCAAGTTATTATCCATAATGTCTATAAATTCATGGAATTTATAGACGGATATCTTGACGCCGGATACCTTGACTAGTAATTAATAAAATTGTATTTTAGTATCGATTTCATATTTTATCGCCTATATGCAATAATGTAATTGAAAATTTAGTTCTATCTATTAAAATTATACTATGTTTAATTTAGTGTATATGTATATATAGATGGATATATGTCCGTTTATAACTTACGAACTAACTTTATTAATACGATTTTCAAGCTTTTAATAAGATTTTATATCACAAAGGGATTTTAGATTATTTTATTCCTTATATCTCCTATTGAAATTTCTCTCTCTCTCTCGCTCTGACTTTAAAAATTTTCAAATTTTCACCTTTTCAATATTTTTAATTAAATCATGAATTATCTCTTAAACAATACGTACTTTATATAAAATTTGTGATTTTCCTCAGAATTATGATTTAAAACAAGATGCACAAGCAAATAGTTGTAGTGATTATCATTTGTTAGAATCGCAAAGCGCAATGAACAGAAATTAATTAGTTTTATTTAAATTCTATAATTATGAAAATTTTAATATTTCGAGATTGTTTAATAAATTCGATTAAAAAGTTTTATGTTAAGGAATTATCTTAGCGAATTAGTTTCTTTTTTATTACATTTTATTTTTTTAATACATTTTTATAACTTTTTAGAAAATATTGTTGTTATAAACGAGCATATTTATATAACATTTGGAAAAATGTCTACTTTTTGAAAATGTATCTTATTTCGGAAATAATTAAAGAATAACTAATTAAATATAATATAGGCCTATATCTTCAATTTGAAAAAGAGACCCGAAGTTAAATTTTAACGACTCAGATCCTTATTTGGTAGTCCGGTCTCAGGTTTCTATATCGTCTACATTAGGAGGAAATCTAAGAAGTTTTAACGTCCGCCATTTTTAAATTATTGAAGCTACAGAGTTAATTAATAAAATCGTATTTTAGTATCGGAAATAATTTAATTTTGAGATAGATTTAATGATCAGACAAATCTACTGAATTTCATTGAAAAAATTAAATAAATATCTCAAGAATTGTTAGGGGATCTCCAAAATTTGAACTTCGCTATTTTTAAACGATAGGATTAACTGAAATGTTATCAATGTCACCTTCTATTTTTTGCCCATCCTGCTGAATTTTATAAAAATCCATTGACTAATATATCAGAATATCAAAATATTTAATATCAAAATATATTAAAAGAGTATTACCAAGTTAAATGCTCGCCATTTTTAAATGGTTGTAACAGTTAGATTAGAAGATACAGAAAATCAAGGTCAACTTTAATAGCAGAACACCCCTATAGGATTTTATGAAAATCTACTAATTTAAAAATGAATGGAAAACACACAACAGAAAACAACTTAGTGATCTTATAAGCTTTCCTTCCTTCCTTGATATTAGTCTTTCCGAAGAAAAGTAACGCTTGAATTCCTTTAAGCTTAACTTAAGAAAGTACTTTTCTTATGTTACTTTCTGAAATAAAGTAAAGCTTAAAATAATGAAAATTGATTAGAAAAAGATTGAAAATATTAGAAAATTAATTCATTATGTTTTAGATTACTATGTTACTTAATATTTGTTTCATATAATTTATCATTATAGTATATAACATACGTATTATAGCATTTGAAACATGATAATTCTATATGCATTGCAATGATTATTATGATATTGTATTCTATGCATTTATAAAAAACATCGAATTTAATGGATTTTTGGCAACAACCACTCCCATTGTCTAATCCGTTTAATCCATTAAATCCATTAGAGGGATCGAAGAACGGCGTTTCCTCTCAAGAGAAGTCTTAAAATTATTATTTGTTTAATTTAAAATTTAAAAAGATTAATGAAATATTGTTTTTTATTTTCATTTTTATAAATATAGTCTTTAAATCAGTAATTCTCAACCAGTGGGAAATTTTAGTGTTTCAAGAGGAATCGGAATCACTAATGAAATAAAATAAAATGCCCACGATAAACTTTTTGGCCATAATGTTTATTTATCATACAATAATGTTTTTATTTTTAAAGGGAAAACTTTTTTACAGCTTATTTTTTTTTTGTGAAGTATGTCGGCATATTTCAAAAATAAGTAAAGTGTTTGTTAAGACCAAGAAAACTTGGGCATGGGGGAAAAAGGAGCAAATATCTATTAATTATTTATTTATTTGCTAGATTTGTTTTCATTTTCGTTCCTCAAATGGCTTGTTAGAACTTGGAACCAAAAGTAGTATGGGTTGAAGAACGAGAACAATGCCTAATTCTAATTGTAATTATCGTACGATATATAGATAAGAGCAGAATGTAGATTCACTCAATTCGTCTGAAGAAATTTAAAACATCAAACAACCTTTTGAGTTTGACTCTTTCGAAAGGGAGGAATTATATTCTGAACTAAGTTGAAAAGGGAGAATAAAGCAAAAAAGGTTGAGAACTACTACTTTAAACAAACGAAAATAAAATATACTTAAAATAATCATCAATCATTAATATTACAAGAGAAAATATGAGAAATTAATCCTTATGAATACTTTTTATACTTAGGATTACTATATATAATAATATATATGAAGCATATTTAATAAATAATTTATAATTTTATCTTTTTTTCTATTAAGTAGCTACATATTTTCTTTGAAAAGCTTAATCAGTTTGATTGAGAAATCTCATCTCTGTATATATTTGATGTTTACATAACTCTAACTTGTAAGTTCTATATATATTACATGTAAATGGTAGCTGTTATGAGATTCTATTATTGTTCACGTGATTTTTATTTATTTTCAGTTTTTTTTTTTATAATTTTCCATCTCATTATTTCTTTGTTCCTCGATAGCCCATATGAATTATCGAGATTATATTTTTACTAAATGCTGTCATTTGCAATTAAAATTCAATTTAGAATTTTTTCTTTCGATTCCAATAATTAAATATATCATTATAATTTGTTATTTGAATGCCTGTTGCTTTTGACTAATGATAATATAATAGATGTAAAATATGCTTAATATAATGTAGTTTAATTAAATGAACGAATATTCAAACCTGTCGTTTATATTAATCATAAAAACAATAATTCAATATAAGAGTTAAAATGCCAACTTTTAGCCATTTAACGTAACACATGCTTTATTGAGCAATTTGGAAATATCGAGACTTTTATTATAAATATTCTTATGAGTAAAATTAATTTTTAAAAATAATTATTTATTTCATTACTTTTAGCGTTTACATATTTTAATAGCAGAGTATAATAGAACCGTTAAAATCATGAGTAATCATATAATACAGTACCGGAATTGTTCCGCGTTATTTCTTTGTTCTTTGATTTATATAAATTTAAACATATGAAAAAAATATTTTGATTACAGTACTAAATAACATCATTTATAGATGGAAATAATTTTATTTTCGTAGTTTCAGTTATAAAAATATTCTGAAGACAGGCTAAATTTATAGGAATTGTGTTTGTTATTGAATATAATGATATGAAAGATGTAGTGATGTGTAATGGTGTGATGTTATCTTAAGTACGATATATTATGTATCATAATATACCGTACTTGAGATAATTGTCATACTGTATTTATACTTTTACTGTATTACAATTGTGTCTGTTATTTGTGAATTGATTCTGAGAGTAACTTAATAATATAGCGTATTTTGTTAAAATGCAACTTGTTCTGCTTATCATAGCATTTAAATATTTGAACATCATTTTGGATAACTATATGATTAATGAATGAATCCATCTCGTTGACAACGATCAATATTCATTAATCAATAACGGCTGAACCAATAATTTGTCATTTTTAATACTCATATTAATCATCTAATTGATAAATTGTAAATATAACAAAGAAATCACTTTTGGAAAACAAAGTGTTTCGAAAACTATATTTTCGCCAACCACCAAACACGTGAAAAAATTATTCCTGCTTCCTAATACAGTAGTTTCTCCTTTAAATCTTCATTAATTGTCCGTTTCTAGTTTTCGTTCTCGAACAATGCTTGTCGATCCTTGTATAGTATTAATTTTGTCGTTAATTTCCATATTTTAATTTGTTCTCATATTATTCCAACTTAAACATTACTGTTCCTTTCGAAATTTTCAAATTAAATAGTATTTTTCTAGAACATTAATAAATATCAAATGAAATATTAGCTATCAATTTTGTTTTACTCGTATAAACAAATGTTTGAAATATAAATAACTTAAATATAAATAATTACCAATATCCAATATAATATTTAAACAACACGATTTTATAGAACTATGAAGTAAAATATTTTATAAGGAAATATATCAGTCATATTCATAAATGATATTTAGTCTAAAAATGACTACATATTTCATTGTTTTAATCATAAAATTATAATTTAATAAATCAAAGATTTAATCCACTACATCCATACTGTCTGTTATAAAATGCAGCTCTATGAGAAAATTCATTCTCTAATAAACTTGTTTTCCAGGAATAAATTAGGTACAAATAGCAAATACTGCCTGATCTAAATAAAACTGGATTAAGTGATATGAAACATAAAATGCAAATGATTGAAGCCCAAAAGAAAAGGAGCGCATAATGAGCTTTTTTCCATCAGATTCAAAAAACTTTCTCCTGAATAAGAATTTTACTTCTGAAATGATCTTTTTTCTTCCTGTTAAGAAACTTCTTTCACAAATCTAAAAAAATTAACAAAATTTAAGACAAGAATCTCATAAAAATAGATTGCATAGGTCTTTTGATACAGCCCTGTTTCTAGGTAATTATGAATTTAACAAAAATATATTGGATTAACCAAGACAACGTTTAACGCCTCTTTGCTTCAAATCTATGTACTCAGATGTACAGATGAG
>WUQG02369456.1:0-18119 GCA_011317285.2 Androctonus mauritanicus | reverse complement strand
TATTTCCAAAAATTAAATGTGATTTAAAAGGGGAACATTTCAGTGACATTGAGGACATCCAACATGCTGTGACTGACAGACTAAAGGAGGTACACAATCAGGACCTCTAGTGTTCTTTCAACAACTTGTATGATCGATGTAAACATTGTGTTGAGGTGCAAGGGGGTTATTCTGAATCTATATAACTGCGAAATTGAAATAAAGTTCTTAGTTTGGATGTAATGCTAGTTGTCTCATTATTTATTTATTTGGAACACTGTGTATTTTTACTGATTACACACAAAAAACTTATTTACAAAAACCAGATTAATAAAATCAGGATTGAAATTTTCTTATTTTTTTTATTATTATTTTTTTAATCATTTTTTTTCTGTGATCTTGACATAAATAGATAGTAAAGGTACTCAAGGAAGTTAAAATAGTTTAAGATTTGTTTTATACCGTTTTAATTTCATATAAAGTTATATTTAAATGTAAAAACTTTCGTATTTGAAAGTTATTACATTTAAGTATAATGAAATAATGCAATTTTAATATTTTATTTTTAGATAAAATTTTTGTTTAATAAAGTTTATATTACTTACTGTTAAATATTGAGGATTGAGTGCACCTACATTACCACAGTTTGTCATATTCCATAAATTTGCCATCATCTGTTGTTGCCGTTTTTGATCTTTTTCTTTTTGCGTGTCAGCAAATTTAACTACAAGAGGACTACCACATCCCTATTAAGAAATTATAGATTTATTATTTTATAATATATTTATTATTATTATTATTATTATATTAATTTAATTCCTGAAAATCTTCTTTAAAAAATAAGATATCAAATAATCTATTTATTAATAATCCAATTTACTATCCAGTTTCAATTTTTTTTTAAATCAAAACTGAATGGTTAACGGGATATTTTTATTTTAATTAAACTTTATCTAAATCAATCTGCTATTATTGGGAATTAAAGTTTTAACTGCTATTTTAAATTATCTATCTAAATTAATCACTGTAACAACTGAAGTCATATGTTGATACAAAGATATTTCTGCTCAGTACTTCACAATGATGTATTATTAATAAAGCTTTCTTCTTCAAACAATATGAATTTATATAGCAAATAATATTTTTATTATATTTCTTAATGAAAAAAATTCATATAAATGTTTGTAAAACAAAGAAAATCTCCATTATAATGATGAATCTAACAAATTATGTGATTTTAAAAATGCATTGGAAGAAATTCTGCAAACAACATATTAAAATTCATATTTTTTGAGCATTTCCATTCCAAACTGGAATAAAAACTTTGTAAATTAGTTCTTTTTTTTTTTTTTTATCAGGATAACTACATATATAATTATCCAATCTGAATAAAATTCATAAATATTACAACTGATTAGGAAATTAAATCCTTGAAATAATTAATATGGGGATCAATAATATTGCTATAAAAAGAAAACATACTTCATATTTAAGGCAATATTTCAAAATATCATCCAATTTGAATTAAATTTAGATATATTTTTGGGACCTATCATAGAGTGAAACCTTTTAAAAATGCTTATGTAAGATCCTAACTATATCCAATATGCAATTTAATTCGTAATTCATTCTTATTTTATAATCTAAATCTTCCAAATGCTTTTTGAAAAATAATTTTATACATCTTCTTTCTAAAGCAAAAATAGATCATTTTCTTATAATATTTTGATTTTTAAAGTATACTTATGTAATCTGACATCTCATTATCAAAATTATGTAAACAAAGTATTATATTAGAGAGAAGTTAAACAAATGCACTTTTTACTAGAAAAAGGGTAGATATTACATGCAAAGATGATGCAAAATCATTGGGAGATATGAGTGAATGGATAAAGCAGGTAAACAAGACAAATTAATATATCATTAGAATATTGTAAAAAATAATAGTTTACTTAATATGGTTTCTGATGTTTTGCCCTGCCACATAGTATTCCTAGAGAATGGAATGTGGCGTCATCTGTTGACCAAAAAAATATCAGAACATCATTACAAATTTCGTGAAAATCTATTAATTAGTTCAAAAGTTATTGTTGGGTGACACACAAAAGGCATAATGGTGATCTTATAAGCCTTTTTTTCATTCGGAAAATATGAAATCAAAGAACTGGGCCATATTCACTCTGAAAAAAATCTCTGAACGTGTAAGACCTGAATCTAGATCCTCAAGATTGAATCTATAACATTTTTCCATGCGACTATCCTGCAGCTATCAGACTATACTAATCAGTAATTCTCTTATAGAATTCGTGGCGAGTAGGCTTAAGATAATACAAAATATATTTATTGGACTAGCATCATTGAATTATAAATATCTTCATTGAACTCCATCCTTCACCTGACTGCTGATCCTAAAATAGGTATAGGCAATGGCGTACCCGGAATCTTCGGTACATGGAGCGGCATTTTTTTGGTTCCCCTCTCCAAAAAATACATCTGTTTTAACTTTAAACACACATTTTATTTTATATTCTGCGGAGTTAGCATTTACGAAATGTTCAACAAAATTCGCACTTTTTGATTTAAATTCGAATTAACTATCAACATAGTATGAATGTATGTCATATTTAGCGTCAAATTTTAAAAAATTATTTACGAACATCAATAATATTAAATAATTTTTAAGAACTGGAAATGATAAAAATTTTTATACGAATATCTGAATAGTAATGATATTACACGCTCTTGGTGCCCAAGGCGGATCGCCCCTTCTGGATATGCCACTGGGTGTAGATGTCATTTAATGGGAACTGGAATGCTTCCTTGTTAGTATTTACACAATTGGAAACGGCTAAAACTGCACAGTAAATAAAAAAATTTAAATATCGAATTATACGTTTTCGTAATTTTGTTGAAAATTAGATATCGTAGAAATTGTTATTTCTGTTGGTTTTTATTGACAAACTTTCCATATATACCGGTTAAACACTGTTCTACGGATTCCGGTATTGACGCTAACGGTTGATGTCCAAAACCCATAGACGATTTACAGAACTCTTCTCGCTGTTTGTCTGGTTGAGAATTATTGCCCGTCCTGAAGATTTTTTTGTAAGTATCTATTCCTGTCAGGGTGGATATTCCTTCAGGAGAGAGATTACTACTAATGAATTTCTTTGTGAACTGAAAACATTCTTTGTTGTCTTCTATTTCTTGTAGCGCTTCGATTCTCTTATTCATGTCCTGTTTAAATTGATTGGTTTGGCTTGCGTCATCTCGCATAGCTCCGATCATCGTCTCCGTCTTCTCCATCATTTCTAGGAATAATTCAAGTTTTTCTTCCCAAATGTATCTTTGATCCGCCACCTCTTCCGTCTTCCGGATTTGATCTGATTCCTGACGTTTCTTCAAAAAATTTTGCTCCATCCATTGAGTATGTTTCTCCAATTTGGCAATTTTCTTGCGCAGCTCGCAGACTGATTGTTTGCCCGAGGTCAATGAATTCATTATCTGTTTCATCCGAGAAACAGCATTATTTTTATCTAATTGGAGATTTTGACCGCCGACTAGATGAGTTTGTAAGGTGTTAAAATTATTCAGCTGCGCATTAATTCCTTTTTGCAAACTGTCGATACTCGACCAGATACTATCAGATTGATTTTCTAGGAAATGAACTACGCTGAATAGCTGATTGGCGTGTTCTTGTACCTGTTTCAATCCTGATTTGATTTCCCCGAAGATCAATCTCTGATCATCTACCTTGTCATTGATAGGTATTATCACATCGCGACTGTCTTCCAGAACGAGTTTTGCCCGTTCAATCAATCGACTCAGATCACCGATAATTTTGGTGGATGTTTCTAATTTGCCAACTAGAGAACTATAAGTGAAGTCGGCATTCTTGGCTAATACGTCCATCTCTTCCAGCAGCAGACAGTTTTATGCTTTTAATTCTTCCAAATCGGATAAAAGACCATTTTTTGAATGACAGAAAAGATAGTATCCATATTTAATAGCGTCTTGTAGATAGGCCTTCCTATTCATAGTTTCCAGATGTTTATGATGGAGGCGAGTCACTTCCGCTCGCAGCTTTTTTATCGCTTTTTTCATATTAGAAACGGAGTCTTTAGTAGGATATCCTTTTAGTTCGTCTTTAATACTACAAAGTTCTTTAGTCAACCTAGCGATACATTTTTTTAAGTAGCTTCTTTCCGTCAAAATCTTCTTGACCACATTCAATAAAGTTTGATTTTCTCTTTCATAATCTCTCATTTCTTGGCATTTCTGGTCGAACCACCGTTCAATTCTATTGACATCGTCGACTGACAGTTGAACCTGTCGCAATATGTTAACTACATCGGGTAATTTCCATGCCTGATCGAGCGATGGCGACAGAAACAGAAGCTGAAGACCACTTTCCACTACATCTGTATCGCTGACGCGTCTTTCGGCAGAGGCTTCCGGCAAACCTTTACAGTATTTCAACTGTGTTTGATACAAATGGTTTTTCGTTAATCCCATCTGACCAGTCTTGTCTAGTCCGTATTCTTTTATCCAATCGGATTTCTGACTTTCGTAGCATTCTCTAGAAGGCAATTCGACCTTTTCTGTAGATCCAATGTCAAGACTCTTGGATAAGTCTTTATCCTTGGAAGAGTTACTGCCAGACTTGGATCCTGTATTTCCCTCTGGCCGATTATTATTGTTCATTTCTTCTTGAGTAGGGTCCGTTTCTTCTGGCTGACTAGAAAAATTGGGATTTTCTGTTTGGTTTTCTTCAGTAGAAATTTTAGTAGAAATCGGGCTTGAATCTTCGGGGTTTTCTGTTTCATAATTTTCTTCTGTTCTGGCATGAGTGGGATCCGCGCTTAGGTCTAATTCATCTGTCTTGAAAAAACTAAATGAAGCTGTGGATGGATTGGGAAAATGGTTTCTTTCGGCAAATTGCCACCAAAGTGGTATATTAAACTGATTATCCTGAGTGGACCCAGAACTGTTAGAACACAGTTCTGGTTCTTCACTTACTAAGTCTGGAAACATTCTTTGACTTTTGTTGAAGGCTAAAGTAGAAATACTGGAGAAACTTTTTGGAAATACGCCGGGTGAAGGATTTATTAAAACCGATCTAGCTTCAGATTGGATTGTATCCGTCGAATCCGATTTTGAATGAGAAATTGATAAATAATGCGGAATGACTGGTGTTGTTTGTTTGTTATTCGATTCTTCTTTCAGATCGAACCAGGCTTTCTTATCAGATGCAAGTAGATTTTCCGACATTTCTGATTTATAAGGAAACAACGACTCTCTACTTGGATGCGTTACCCATACATCAGTTTTTGTTGTTTTTTTTATGGGAGAAATGATTCCTTCGGACGAAGAGAATTTGATTAAAGGAGATGCAGATCGATTGGAGATTGGTGAACTGGAACCAATTGATGACGATTGGTCCAGAATCTCTTTAGATGACTGATGTGTTAAAGACGGAACCGATTGGTTCAATTTATATACTTCTTCAGCGGGAAAATTTAATTCTTCCATGAATTTGTTTGATATAGTATAAGAACATTTTTCTTTGTCCAGTAAGTTAGACGATTCGGAAATTTTCCAGTCTTTTGTTCCTGTAATATCTCTCATAGAATCAGAAATATTTTCCGAAGACGGAAGGTGAGCGGACGGATCGAATTTTGGCGCCAGTTGTGATCGATGGGTAGGATAAGTCACATCCAGATCCCATATAGACATACTGGGTGTAATTTTGTTTTCTACTGGAGAAGAGACGGTGTTTGGCTGTTGCCTTTCAGCTATAGAGAAAGTTTGGTTGGTAGAACTTTCGAAAACACAGGGAATGATTTCTATCGGGATTTTTTCGTTACATTCTAAAGTATTGCTCATATACAAATTATTTGAGTGTGTTGGGGTCACCGATTCATTTTTCGGAGTCAATATTTTTTGCAGATCTAAACTATCATCTTTTCTTTTCCATTTTTCCTCTATCGATATTCCACTTTTATTTCTTTCTATATTTTTCGTCTCGTTATTGTTGTCAGATTTTTGTTCTATTTTAATTGGATTTTCTGGATGATGCCTTTTCTTTATTTGATCAGTTTTATTCGCTTGGTCCATCTCCATCCATTCTTCCCATGAGAACTTGTTTTGCTGAGCGTCACTCAATATTCCTACATTATCCAAATCCTCACTATCTTTTACATCTTTCACCGGAGATAATATATAAAAATCTTTCGAATTATCCATCAGTTCTATTTTTGTATTCTTTTCTGAACAACTAATCACAGATAAGCGCTATTTTAATATAAATTTGACTCGTATCTTTTGCACTTTTTTACTTAACAATCGTTCTCAAATAAATACTTGGAAAACCATTATTATATCTATAATTTACGTATTATTTAATAAATATAATCATTGATCCTGTGGGCGGATAACGTAGAGAACTTTTTCGTGGTAATAACCGACCAGTCTATACAGTATTTATTTATCCCAAACTTTTCCTTTAATCAATTCCGTGAAATATTATAGATAATTTTAAAAGTTTATAAAAATTTGCGAAGACTTTTTATTAATTATTGAAATATTTTGCATTAATTGATGCAAACCCCGTTATAAAATATCCTTTTTAATTTTAATCCGTCTTTATCGAAATTTGTGGAATACATTAAATAACATAAACATATATATATATATGTTTATGTTATTATGTTATATGTTTATGTTATATATAAATATAAAAGAAAAACATAGAAGTAGTCGTTTAAAGTTGAATAAAATTTTATTCATATATTAAGACTATATAGAAACATATATATTGTAATTTCACAATTGAAAACTAAAAGATTTTTTATTTATTTTTAGACAAATTAAGGATTACATGTAGTTCATAAATAAAAAATAAAATATTTTTGAATCTCTAGTAAAAATTTATTCATAAATTAGTAAAGGAATAACGTAATATTGAATGTATGAAATCGCATGATTGAAATCAGCTGTTCCGGCTCGAGAATTAACAATGAACAATTTATATATACTATTAACAATAACATAATATTACATTACAGCATCGCGCCAAACAAATATTTAATCTTCTTACTTTCTATTTTATAACAATAAAAATATGCTGTCATCGAAAACAAGTGTTCACTTGGATGATCTGAATAGCATTTCTTCACATTTTAGCTTCGAAATTTGATGAAATTTAAACACAAATTAAATTTCTCGATAAATTTAAAAATTTTGGTTTTTTTTTCTCAAAAAATTTGCGAGAGAGAACAACGGAGAAGAAATATTGGTTGAGCTTAAAAGAAAAGAAGGAGAAAATACTTGACTGATTTCTGTTAAATTGTTTTATTTTGTTTTATTAATCCATTTTCATACTTAAAATTTTGGGTGCTACATTTTGGACAACACTCCACTTGGATAAAAATACCAAATCAATATTTAACTGGAAACTAGAATTATAGCAGATTGAATTTGGTCTATAATAAAAAATAATGCTTATAGTTATTTTTTGTTTCTACATTTATACATCAAGAGCACGACTATATCTCAATAAACAAACGAAGAAATAATGATGAAACTGTACAAATGATTAAATTCGTTTCTAAAATTTATTCTAAAAAATAGAATATAAGTGTTCCGTTTTATACATATGTTTATTGAATAAATGTACAGATTAATCCCTGAATTATTCACTATCAGATATCACAGAAAAAAAATGATGAATAAATATAACTAACTTGTAAGTCATTTTATTTAAAAAAATAATACTATTTTCCTAATAATGTAAATTCTTACACTATTTATTATTATTTTTTTAATTATTAGTTTTCATTTTTTTAAATACTACTTTAAAATTTATGAAATTATTCATATAAAACCACATAATATATCCAGTAAGTGATGTTTAGAATGATAAAACTAAATGGAAACATCACACGCGAAATGCGATCAATCAGAATGGCCCTTTGTCTTAGAATTTGATTCTGGTTATTAACTTTAGGCTGTAGATTACATGCCCGTTCTTTTTCCTAAAATAAGCAAAATATAAATTATAAGAAAGATCAAAATCGATACTAATTAAAAAATATTAAAGTAAATTACTATTTTTGTTGCCTTGTCCATTTCTTCTAAAATTACATTGACCAGAGCATATTCCATAAGAGACAGAAAGACAAAAATAGTGCAGAAAGACATAAATATGTCGATGGCTTTGATGTAAGACACAGGTGGTAAAGATGCTTGACTCTTAGCGTGCTGAGTAGAAAGAGTAAGAAGAGAAGTTACACCCAATGTTACTCGAGCAGGTACTGCTTCTGGTTTTATCCAAAATGAAACCCATGACATGATGACAATCAGACAAGTAGGGATATATGTATGGAAGAGATAATATCCTAGCCGCCTTTTTAAAGTGAATATCACTTGCAAACATGTAAAATTACCTATATTAAAATATAATAATTTATATAATTCATATAGAATAAGGGGAAGGTGGGACAAAATCGAGTATTCCTGTATCTCCGTGATGACCGCTGCAATCTAGCAGCGAACTCACAAGCTACCTCTAAATCACCATTATGCTAATAGAAATTGAATTGGAGACGACGGTGTACGCTAGTTGCTTTGCTAAAAATTTTAAAAGTTTTATGCTGAAAATATTTTGATATTGTGATGATAAACCACTCTGTAATGCCATATACACGAAGAATCATTATCAATAATTATACTCTGTATTCATTAAATTTTTAAAGATGTTTTAACACATTAATCAATATTTTACCGCATCACTGAATGTAGATATACTATGTTTATTAAAATATATCGTGGTGGGGCAAAACCAGGTAGTACCCATACCTCAGTTCCCGGTATATCCGGAAAAAGATAAGAAGGCTTCTAAATGAAAACTTTTCAAAACAACAAAGTCAGTAACATAAAAGGGGAAAGTATAAAAGTAAACGAAAGAGGAAAAGAAAATAAAGAAGGTTAAGAAAAGCGGGAAAAGAACATTGAAAATACAAAATCGTCCTCAGAGGAGGAAGAAAACACTGAAGCATGCATATTTTGTAATGAACTATACGCACATTCCAAATCAAAAGAAGAATAAATCCAGTATTGCACGTGCCAAGGTTGGGCCCATGAGGCATGTTCAAATACAGAGAAAGCGATGACACATTTATATGCGATTTTTTGTTGCTAAAATAAGAAACATATCGTTTTTTAATTTTTGTAAATAAAAATTTTGAAAATGTGGACTGTTACATATATTCAAATGAGTACCCGGTTTTATCCTATCTAGGGGCAAAATCGGATATTTGTACTTAAAAAAAAAAAAAAAAAAAACTCTATCTTAAGAACAAACACACTTTTGATATAAAAAAAAACCCATAATCCTTGATAGGGTAACACTTATTGAAGCCTGATAATATAATTTAAAAAATTTTTCTGTTCAAATTAAAAAAATATGTGAATTTAAAGTTAAGGTACACCGGTTTTGTCCTCGCGAAATATACCGATCGAATGAACTTGTCATCCCATGTAGAATATATGAATATATATGTATATATATTCATATAGACGTGTTATATACATATATATACGTATAAAAAATTTCTTATGCATATATTTAATTCGAACCTGTAGAATAAACTTGGGTACAATCAGCTTTTTCTGTTTTTACTAAATCCAATTGTGGTAATTCTATATTATCAGCAACTGCTAATGGAAGATCGGCATCCCAGTCAAAGATAAGATCATCGGTAGTATGAGATACTAGCAAAAATATGCAAAGTATATTAAGACATTATCGAAAATTGAAATGTTGCATATATTATATACTTACAACTTTCCATCTGCAACGAGCAAGTTTGTGTATCATGTGGATAAGAAGCAAAATTCATTGAACAAGATAAAATCAGAGTTAACCTGTTAAAACTCTTTAATAAATTATAATAATTTGAAATTTTAAAAAATATGAAAATTTATTTATAATTTCGTAAAATCATCTCAACTTACTTCACCATGTAGAGAATTCTTTTATTTTTATAGAGCCAGATATAATGGTTGGGGATGGTCATTGTTTGAAATGTTACCTGTTTAGCATTTTTGAAAAATGAATCTGGCCTCCACATGTTTTTCAACCATTCTACTTCTATTAATCTATATTCCATTGTCATATTTTCTGGAAGGCGTAATCTATTATCTTCCCATGTTTGCGCAAAAAAGATATCTGCAGCAAATGTCTATGAAAAATATTCAAAAGTATTTGTTGTTCTAATTGTAATTTCTTGTGTTGTTTGAATGCTATACTTACCATAGATCCTTCATTAATAGAATCCAAGCCCATTACGGTCACATGAAAAAAAACTATTGTCGGTTTCCCTAAATTTAATTATCAATATTAATATTGTAAAATTCCTTTAATTATAATTTATAAAAATCAATCAATTATCAAGTTAAACAAATATATTTAAAAATTAACTAATTATGAAATAAGAATCAACAAATTAGAATTCGTTTACATTACAACTGGATATACAAAGAGTGAATGAAAATTTTATTTAACAAGCAGTTCCAGAAAGAACTAAAATTGCCTACTTTTCGAATGTGTCCTTTATTTTCCATTTATTATAGCATTTGAAATTTATTGGTTTTTCGTATCCAGTTTTGACGGGATTTAACCGATAAAGAGGTCACGATGACGTCCGCATTGTCATCAATATAAGTGACATCACAATGACTCCATCGTAATATAAATGCTGGTATTTGTGACGTCATCCACTGTTACATCACAATTACCTATTCGGTGGTAACGGCGTAAAACTTCAAGGAGAAAAAATGGCAGATCACCACTATCAAATTTCGTGAAAATCTACTAATTAGTTCAGAAGTTATAGAATACACAATAGACAGATAGTCATTGACCCAATCTTATAACCCTCCATTTCCTTCAGAGGGTTAAAATGGCTTTTTTAAAATTATAAATTGGAAATAAAAATTTAAAGATATATTTTTTAAAGTTTATCTCTATAAAGTTTATAAATAATTTCTAATTTTATTTTATTTATTCTAATAGAGAAAAAATTAAGAACTTATAAATGTAGAAAATGAGTGCTAATATTTTAAAACTATAATATATTGTACTAAATACTTATTATGAAATATGTAATTTGTAAAAATATTCAAATAGATAATAAGCATAGAATCGGAAATATGATATGTGGAATATGAAAAGAGAGGAATGAATAAGAGCTTGTGAATAAAATGTGTAAGTTGCTGGATGCACTGCATATAAGTGAAATGTTTTGAAAAATGTGAATTTGTATGAGGAATAACATTATAGGAATATGAAATAGGAAATGATTAACGAACAATATCAATGTGAAGTATTGACAAATGAGAGAAGGAAATGTCTATTGGAATACAAATGCGTGAGTGATAGAATGATGTGGATGAAGAAGAAAATTGAGCGTGCAGAAAATGTTTTTGATTTCTGTTTTGCTCCTGTAGATGATTTGGGTGAGGGTGATTAAGAAAGTTCTGATGTGAGTTGAATAATATACTGAATGCATGCTTCGACAATAAAACAAATCAGTGTGATAGGTGATTTGAATGATTGGATTGATATGTACAGAGATGGTGAGGAGGGGGGTTTCTTCGATTGTTTATTAAGGCTTAAAACTGAAATACTATTAAGATTTATAGATAATAATACTAAGATAAATCCAACTATGATACCATTGAATTATGATACCATCGATATACGTCATTATCCTTATATCGGTGTAGCATCATTAAGCATGCAACATCATGGTATCACAATGATACAAAATAACTCAAGCAAAGGGAAATTGCATATTATAAATGACTGCTGACAGCCCCAGATAAGAAGTGGCCGGAACCGCCGGATAGCCGAATGGTAGCGCTGTCGGCGTGCCATGCAGGAAGACCCGGGCCTGATAATTTCTGAAAAGTTTTTTCGGCGTGCTGGGCTTGGCCCGGTGATCCTCGTCCTCCACTATCTGGCCCCCCTCCACGGTGTGGGTGCAGCTCGTGATTGGAACTGGCCTCGTCCCTTAGTAATCTCCCTGATTAGAAAGAGCGTAAAATATGCAAAGAAAAAAAAAGCTCCAGATGACCCAATTGATCAATAATAATTAAAATAAAGTTATTTGGAACTATTTCACTTACTATACAGATATATAGTAAGTGGAATAGTTAATATGTGAAAAATAAGATGAATACAATATTTTGGTTTCTTTCTGATCAAATATTTTTTTGAGAATTTATTTATTTATTTCAACGAAGCACTATCCATGAAAAAAAATAAACAAATCCCTTACAAAATTTTACAAAAAATTCTATCAAAATCTCAGAAAAAATTAGAGAAATTATTGAAAAATTATAAATAATGTAATGTAAATGAAGGGAAAACATTTAGCTTTTATTATTCCAATATTTGAGAATGTAACGAAGCAATCGTCTTTAAATAATTGAATGAAACGATATGTACAGTAATAATTTTATCTGCACGAAAACCCGTCTAAAATTATTTTAGCAAATTTTTTATTATATTTTTAATATACAGCGGACTCCCGTACAACACGGGGCGATACGTTCCGCGTTATAGGAAATCGCATTATACGAGACATTTTATTATCAGACGGTTTTATGCAAATTTAAACTTATCGCTGAGATCTTTTATAAACCTTTACATCTTTTATAACTATTAGCTTCACTGTGTATATATATATATATATAAACAATAGATAAATGTATGCATTTTCCGTTTCTAAACAAGAAGTCAAAAAGTATATTAAATGCTAAATTTATCCTACGCGTTAAACGGGACTGTTTATAGCGTTGTATGAATAGTAGTTGCAATTTTTTCGTTGCGTTATACGAATTCGCATTATAAGGGAGCGAGTTATACGGAAGTTTACTGTATTCAAATATTATGAAGATAAAATATTTTCATAAAAACTATATCTTCAGAAAATATCGTTTTATAAGCAAGTTTTTAAATATACTGTATACTAAACTTGTAATATAAAAAAAAAAAAAAAATAATGATTGCTGACAAATTTAAAAATATAGAGAAACGAAAATCATTCTTTGAACCGACTAGTGAATATATGGAATATTAAATGACAACAGAAATGAAATAATTAGCAAATTTGATCTTTATCATTGCTTCTATATTTTTACTTAATAAACGAGTTTTTAGAATTCTTTTAATTTTGAATTCGATAAAGCTTTCAAAGTCCAAATATTTGTTTTTATAAATAAATATCCCATTCAGTGAGCTTCCAATTAAATTAATGTAATTAAGTAGCCATATAGCACAAGGGATATACATTATTTAAAGGCGGCCACTTGTAGAGCCCATCACTGGCTGGCCAACACCCATGATGGGGTCAGCCTCAAATTAGAAATCAATGAAATTTAATTAAGCTAAAAAGTAAATTAAATATGATATTATTTTTAAGTTAACTATATTTAAATATACTATATAGGCTACTGTAAATTCAAGTAAGAAAATCAATAATATTCGAATTTATGTACTTATAAATGTACAATGATTAAATAGTATATTCATATTTTTATCAAAAAAAAAAAAAAACATAATTAATTAAATATCCTTTATGGAATCCTGAAGTAATCATAAACAGTAGTAATATAGTAATATACTACTACTGTAGAAATTATCCCACCCAAAACATAAATCTGCGAAAACTTGGCCTGGCGCGGCTCACTGCCGTCCGTCTTGATATTATATAGTAATTTAGGATTACATTATTTCTCAATCTATGTTTCTAATAGCAATATTCCTATGCATGGTTTTCCCATTTCATGTACTACTAAGCTAAAACTAAACTGAATGAAAATTGATTGAAATTTTTATCAATTGTTCATTTGTCGCAATTCAAATTATATAAGCTTATTTAATAAATTTTACGTTAGAAGTTTTTAATTTTATTATTATTTTATTTTTGTCATAAACTTGTAATAAATAATACTCACGGATCTTGAAAATTTTTCATTAACTTTTTTTCTCTTGCTTATTAATTGTGTTTATTGATATCAAAAATAATCGAAATAATGTTCTCTCTGAGGGAGTTTTTTAAAACAATACTTCAAAAATTTGCAGAATATTTGAGAAATATAAATTGAAAAAGACTGATTTAGACTAATGGTCCCCAAATTGTGGTGCGCGCACTTCTAGAAGTGCTAAAAAATTTTCCGAGGTGCCCGTTTTTTTGCCTATCATAATATATGGCTGTTACATGGGATGCATATTATTTTTCTTTACTGATAAAAGTTGTACGATTAAAAAAGATTGGAAACTGCTAGTCTAAATCGATCCATAAATATTTCGAATAAAAACGTTCATGTCACTCTGATTATAAATTACTGAATTGCAATAAAACGCTCATAAACATCATAATTAAAGTCTACAGATAATCTGTCATGAAGTAATCATTGGGCAGATAGTTGCAAGAAAAAGAGGAAGCTCTCTACTTGGCGTATGTTATAGCCTAATGTAAAGAGAAAGAAAATGCAAGAAGGAGCAGTTGCCACAGGGCATCGCTATCATTTCTTCCTTGCTTTTCTGTGGGACGTTTATTATAAATTCAATTAAGCAAATGTTTTAGATTTTTTGATGAAATATGGCGTATAGAAAAATTAGCTCGTATTAAGATAAGCTTATTTGATTAAAATAGTTGCTTATAGTCAAGTTAGCTCGAAGGAAAAACACATTTCTTTCCGGCATTTGATGCCGTAAAGAAATGTGTTTTTCCTTAGATAGATATTGCAGAAGTTTCATTTTTGCCGAATTTTGAATTCGGCAAAAATGAAACTTCTGCAATATCTATTGGATTCATTTATTTAATATATTTATTAAGTATATTTAAATAAAATAACAAGTTTTAAGTACTAATCGAATGGATAGCTATGTGGAAGAGATCATTTTTTTTTTTAAATCTGCCAATTTTAATAAGAATTAAGATATGGTAATTAAATTTACTCACCATGTTTCTTTGGTGGTCGCATTTTATCATAAGTATTAGGATCTTCTGGCAAAATATCAGCAATTGTAAGAGAACCTGATGATGAGCAACCTAAAATTCTATTTCAAATTATTTTTTAAGATGTTTATCACATAAAAATACAGTAAAGATATATAAAGTGTATATATATATATGTATATTATATGTCTTAATTTTTTATTCATAATTATCTTACCCAAAATGACTAATCTCCAAAATTATAAATAAAATGAATTCTTGAGATTTTATCATCATTCAAATGTTATTTTGTAGATATTGATATTCTTGATTTTTTTTATAATTATGAATGAGAAATCTACACGAAAAAGAAAAATATATATATTTATTATTATTGAAAATAATAACAAATAATTGCAAAACTAATAACAAGAACTGAAAGCATTTAGTTAATAAAACTGCTGATGAATATGTTGACATTTTATAAAGTATCAATACATCCAAACTTTTACAGATTAGGTGTGATAATAAAAGAACAATTTTAGAATTTTAAAACTCTACTTGGTAATATTCTGTAGTATTCAAGTTCGTGTATGATACAATAAAAATGAAAATCGCTTGCATCAGCAGAACCATTTCGATAGTTGAGATAAACCACGCTGGCATCTATAAGACGTTTACAAAAGAACAAAAACAAAAGAGCAAACAAAATGACAAAAGATCAAACCCGAAAATATCTCACGAAAAAGTATCTGAAGATATTTTCATTGTTCGAATTTCCATTTGATTTCAGATATATTCTCTGATGTAGAATGATGATAGTTGTGTGTCAAAATTTCTATCATGCTGATTTTTAGATTATTTAAACTTAATTAAAGACAGATTTATCGAGTTAAGAAAAAAAAATAATAAAATTTTTTGATATTGGAGATTGGAGGAAAAAATTGCGTTTTTATCTGAAAATCATATAAAATAGACGAATTCAATACGATTATGATTGATTACATAACTAAATAAATCTAAAAATTAAACTAAAATTATTATAAAACGAAGTAAATTCTGAACGAAATACAATCATTGCTAAATTAAATTTCACAAAAATCACATTTTTTATGTTTTTTAATGACAAAATTTAAGTTTTTGTATCTTTTGAAATATGAATAAAAATAAAAAATAACAGTACTATATTCCTATAGCATATATATAAAAAGGAGAATATTTTTTTTTAATGTTATTGAGAGAAAATTTTATGTTGAATATTATAAATATTACTCGTAATTACATCAATAATTTTTTTATTCTATTAATATTCCATCTATTGTTTTAATCAATAGAAATTTTTTTAAAAGAAAAAAAAAATTCATTTTCCTTACCTTAATATTATCTTGAACTTGTTTATCCATCCTTTGGAAAACATCTAGTTAAAGCATCTCTTTCATTCCTTTCTTTGAGATGAGCACGTGATATCGCCATATCTGCAAATTATTGACCAATCGAATTTCATAGCGCGATGTAAAGACGATAGAACGTTGCAGATCTCAGATCATTTTTATAGACGATTGGACGATCGTTGTGATAAAAACTTGAAATTTATATTTAAAATACTTAAACGAATTCAAATTTATACCATTCATCAAATTAATATTAAATTTTCTCAAGAAATTTAATTTTGTTAATGTTAAGAAAATAAGAATATTTTTCCTACTAGTTTCATTTCTGTTAAGTCAATTTTAAGAAAATTAAGCAAAAAAAAAAAAAATTGTAAACAGGAAAATTATGTACTGTTTTGTTATTCTGATAACAAAATCGAACAGATACAGGTAACAGATTACAATCTGTTATGTTAATCACTTCTCGAGCAGTTATTGAAAATAGAGAAATGGCGCAATTAATGACTTCAATTTTAATTTATATTATTGTTACAAAAGTAAAAAAAAAAAGAATTATGAATTAAATGCAGATACTCCTCACTTAATGACCGAGTTCTGTCACAGATTAGAGATACACACTGTTTTCATGACTTGGTCGGTAAGCGAGTAACTTATAGTATATATTTAGAAAACATATACGAACAAGTTAACAAATATTATTATACAAATACCTACGTATAGTATATATACTGTATTTTTATATATAATATTCAGTAATACGTAAGTGTATATCAGTTCTGCACACATTACTGATCACAATAACATTTCAGTCTCATGGCTGTAAAGACATTTATATCTTAATTATGCACAAAGTGTTTTTCTTCATCCGATTTTTGGAACTACGAGTGTGGGTAATTACATGCAATAGAAGTCGTAAGTGACGCATATGGGCGAAAACCAAATTTTCCGTTAAGAAAAAAATCGTAAACTCGGTCCTAAGTTCGAGCAGTCGTTAAGTGAGGAGTACCTGTAATAATAATAATAATAATAATAATAATAATAATAACCCCTCCTGAATCCTGCTATGCTGCCTCAAAGTGGCGGAGGGGTGTACGTGGGCGGAATGGGCGATGTACGTCAGAAATTATATTTCTAATAGGGTCACCCAGGGCGAGAAGGCTATTCCATTATGCTCAACTAAATGCTAGCAGGTATCCCCACTTCGGTGGTGTTTTATTAGTATACAATGCTACAAAGCAGAAAACGTAAGCATACCGGCTCGGACGTCGCCCGGGTTAACAAGGTCCGCGTCTGTGAGTTAGGCAGAGGCTCACATTCGGAAAGTTTACTACAGTCTCCCTTGGCCACTGGTGGCGAAAGCAGCACCAACCCAAGTCTGGCTACTGCAATACACATACCCACAGTAGGGAATGGGTCACCACATCAGAGCCCAACCAGCCAAAGTGTTTCCCAGGCAACTCAGCCAGAGACCACCAAGGCTGGAAAACCACGCCAACGCATGAAATGGACAACAGATATGAATGAATTCATCATGCGTACTTACTACACAATTACAAAATTAGAAACTGACACTACAGGGTACAGAAGGGAACTCTATGACAAATTCACAAGCAGATACCCAAACATCACTGTTACAGAACAACGCATAGCAGATCAAAGAAGAACCATCATCCACAGAAATCTCATACCACACAGTACATTAGAAAACATTAAAACTCAGGTAGCACAACAAATATCA
>WUQG02369345.1:0-18122 GCA_011317285.2 Androctonus mauritanicus | reverse complement strand
TAAGTAGTTATGGATATTTGAATTTATAAAATTTTAATGAAAGCTTTTGTTTTTTGTGCAGAAAATGTAACTTTTAAAGCTTAAGAGAAGAGAGAGGAATTAAATTAAAAACACATGAATAATTCAAACAATTATGTAGTCTTATATATTTTTGTAATATGTTCATTTGATTACGCAATGTTATCAATTATCCTATCTACATTTTAATCCAAAATGTAATTTAAAAAAATTTAAATGTGATGTGGCCCGCGGCCATCTTACAGGCTCATTAAATGACCCTTGAATTAAAATGAGTTTGACACCCCTGATCTATAATATGCAACACCAACTTTCATTAGTGTGTTGGGCATCACCATCATACTGGTTCCAACATAAATTGCAACCCTGCATGCTCTCACATTTGTATTAGATTATCCATTTGAAACCTTTGAGGTTAGCTCTTCAACTTACATTAGTTTTTATAATTTTCCATAGATTTTTCCAGCATTTAAAAAAAAAGTAAATTTAATTTAATCTTCTACTGCTACTGTTTTGAAGATTAAAAGGGTGGAGAGGTGAAACTTGTTTTATTATAAATGAGATTCTATATGTTAACTAATGATGATATTATTTACACTTTATGATTATTAGTTTTTAAAATATAAGCATTCAAAGTGTGATGTGTTTTCATTGCATCTGTGCTTACATTGCAGATATTAGTAAAATAAGTTCAGAATTAAGTCAGTTGTTCTTTGCAAAATATTTCAATGATATAGAACTAGTGAGATAGTGCCATGAAATTGTTATAGTCGATGTAATTCTACATTGTAGGTTGTTGCACATTGCTGCTGCGCTTCTTTTTTTTCTTAAATGAGTTTAGCCCTTTATATATAAATATAAGACCAAATTTTAAGATAATAAATATGGTACAGGAGTGTTTCCAAAAACTTTTTCTCTGGGCCATACACAGTGTGCCAAATAAATAATGAGACAACTAGCATTACATTCAAACTAAGAAATTTATTTCAATTTCGCAGTTACATGGATTCAAAATAATCCCCTTGCACCTCAACACAACGTTTACATTCATCATACAAGTTGTTGAAAGAACGCTGGAAGTCCTGATTGTGTATCTTCTTCATTCTATCAGTCACAGCATGTTGGATGTCCTCGATGTTACTGAAACATTCCCGTTTTAAAGCACATTTAATTTTTGGAAATAGAAAAAAGTCTGCAGGTGCCAAATCAGGCAAATAAGGTGGGTGTTCGAACACACAGATCTGTTTTGATGCTAAAAACTGTTTCACGGGTAGTGATCTTGTTCCAAAGCAAGAGTTGAGTTCTTCTGCATTGTCATGCAGAAGAACCCAACTCTTGTTTTGGAACAAATGCGTCCTGACATGACACATGCAAGCAAAGAGAGTTGCATGACTCTTAAGTAGTACTGTCCGGTCACTATTGTGTCCTCAGGGAGAAATTCAAGATGTTCCATGCCATTCCATATTCGGATGTTTTGTCTCTGGGTTGGAACTGAAAACTCCAACTTTCATTCCCAATTATAATTCGTTTCAACAGATTAGGATCCTCATCAACTGTGGCGATGAAACTGGTGCATCATGCAGCTCGATGCTCTCTCTGCTCTTTGGTCAATGAATATGGTTCAAATCGGGAACAAATCTTTCTCTTGTGCAAATCATTCTCTAAAATGGACCTGGCCATTTCCTTACTGACACCAAGTTTCACTGCAAGCATTCTGGTGGTAATTAGTCTATCACTGGCAACAATTTCCTTAGCTTTTTCCACATTTTCATCTGCCTGAGCAGATACAGGATGTCAATATATAGTTCATCTTCTAAGGATTCTCTTCCATTCTTAAATGCTGAAATTAGCGGAACACTTGTGCACTACTAAGACAATCATCCCCGTAAACATGTTACATGTCTTTGTAAATTACTGATGCCGTTTTTCATAATTTACAATAAAATATTATCGCAGCTCTTTGATCCATGTTTTACTGCCACTACTTGCACAATGTTATTTTCACGGCTGCTGTGCATGAACTGCCTGAGTCATCGACATGATCAAAGCATCTGCATGTTCAGCACACTCAAGTGGGTGAAATGATAATCACATTTGGCGCGTTTCTTGAAAGTGTTCGTGGGAAAAAAATCAGTCTCATTACTTATTTGGCACACTGTGTACTTTTACAATGAAAATTTGCTCATGCCACACCAAATGTTTTACTGGTAAGAAATATGAATATATAAATCTGAAAACTTCTGGAAAATTCCATATATATATTTGTCCTCAAAAGTTTATATAAAAAAATACAAAATATTTTAGTTTTACAAAATACAAAATATTTGTAGTTTTTTGAATAAAATGGAAACAAATGATTTAATAAAAATTTATCCTATACCAAAGTTTTTTCCTCAGAATGGAAGATAAAGCATTATTTCAAAATAATCCATTTTAATTTGCAGAAAAGATAACCAAACAAAAAGTAATACAAATTAAAAATATTCATATTCTTTCAATTAAAAATGGTATCATCCACACAGTGCAAAAAATTTGCATATTTTCATGTAATTGTATACTATGAGCTTTCTAAAAGATATAGAATTAAGAAAAACTTATAAAGTGCTGTATTCTTTCTGTATTCAATGTGCAATAATAATCAGCATGAGTAAAAATAAAGAGCTCAATGAAGATCTCAAGCAAAATTGTCAAACATTGAAATCCATTACTGCTTTTTTGGTTTTAATACTATTATTACTTGAATCAAACAGCACTCCAAGCATGTTCCATGTTCCAAAGTTCTTTTTCATTGTTTCAAACTTTAGTTGTAAGCCTGAAGAGGGTACATTAGTACTGAAAATATTTGTGTTTGTCGTAATAAAGATCGGTTCACATTTTTACGCTACTGCTTGGAGTGCTGTTTGATTCAAGTAATAATAGTAAAATTGTCAACCTTCATAAAGCTGGAAATTGCTATAGGAAAATCTCCAAATATGACAATTCAAATTTCAACCATTATGTCAATTATCAAAAAGTACAGGATTTATGGTATCATTAAAATTCTTCCTAGTTCTGGTAGAAGAAAGATCTTTTCATTATATTTGTGCAGGAAAATTTGAGAGAAGTAAATATCAACCCTAGATTGACTGCCAGAAATATTAAGGCTGAATTTTCCCAAGTTGGAACTGATATGTTTGAGTCAACCATAAGTTGTGTGCTGCATGACAATGGTGGGGCTGGTTATAGGCCAATGAAGAATCCACTCTATTGCAAATATCATAAGGACAATTGACTGAGATTTGCCAAAAGCATAAAGATGATTAATATTTTTTCTGGAACAAAGGGTTATGGAATGATGAAACAAATATAGAATTGTTTGGTCATGCCAACATGTTATGTTTGGAGAAAAAAGAAAGCATCTGTAAAAAAAAATGCCTCTCTATTGTGAAATGAGGAATATTTTGTTATGGGATTAGTTTTCAGTAAATGGGACTGGAGATTTAGCACACACTATATGGAACAGTGAATTCTCTTGCCTATCAAAAGATATTAACTGATCATCTGAAGCCCTCTGCCAGAAAACTTGGTTGTTTCAGTCTGATGATAATCCCAAACATTTGCTACAATCTACACAAGAATGCCTGAAGAAGAATAAAATCAACATTCTGGTGGAATGTTGATGTCTAGATAATAATCCAATAGAAAATCTTTGTTTTCACCTACAGAAAGCTGTACACAACAGACATTCTAAAAATTTGAGTGAATTGGAACAATTCTACATTGAAGAATGGTCTAAAATTCTTATTGACACACATGAAAAGCTTATTGGGGAATATTCCAGTTGCCTTAAAGTAGTCATTGCTGCAAAAGATTTATCAATATGTTATTAATTCCATGGGCATGAATACTTTTGATTTGTATATTATTTTTTGTTTGGAAATATTTTCTGTAAATTAAAATGGATTATTTTGAAATAATACTTTATTTATTTCCCATTCTGAATTGGAAAACAGTGGAGAAAACTTTGGTGTAAGATAAATTTTTGTTAAGTTATTTGTTTTTCATTTTATTCAAAAAACTACAAATAGTTAATAGAATAGGTAAACTTGAGAGTAACTTTATATTTACCATGTAACAAAAATAAGAAAATAATCTTCATATTTATTTTTGGTGTATGAATTTTTAAAAATCTCTCCAAATCTTGATTGCCTTTGAATCTTTCTGCCATACTTGTCATCCTCTCATAGTGCACTAATGTGATATGCCATAGTTATTTGGGAACTATTGTGGTACAGTAAGAAAAGGATAAAGATGTAAACCTTTCAAAATTTATAAAAAGAAGTTATTTTTATAACTTCTTTCTATCTTTTTCATTTGTTAATATAAAAATAGTTTTCTTCCTTCTCAGTTGAAATTCATCACTACTATTGCTTATTTACTTTTAACTCTGAATTTTTTAATTCATTTTCCAAAGAGATTTTCAGAATCAGCAAAGAAATTACACATTGGTGGACTTAATGTTGCCCTATATGTTTAATTAAAAATATCAAGTTGATTATTTATTTTTATTATTTATATATCATTATATGTACATGTAAATATTAATTCTAGTATTAATTGTTATGTAAAAGTTAAAGATTATGTAAAATAATTGTGTGTGTTGGTGTGGGTGTTGCTTGCTGGTACTGATTAACAGTCTAGGATTTTGTTATTTTTGGGGTGACTATTAAGCTAGTTTAAGTTTTTTAATAAACAGACAATTTTTTTGTTGTTCTTAAACCATATTAAGCAAATTGTACCAAATGTAAAATGAAAATTTATAACATTTTTAACTGTGCAAAACTGAAATTGTGCAGCACAAGTATTGTGCAAATTGAAAGTTATTGTAATTGTTTTTATATGAGAAGAGACATTTTTAGAGTTACAGATTTTTTTTTAATATAAATTCAAAAATTTTTAAATTCATATAAAACTCTTCAAAAGTGAAGAAAGATGTTATATAATATCAATTATTGTTCAGAGTTATGAATTTATATAAAATACTATTATAATAATAATTATATGGCAGAACATCATTTATCAAAATTTTTATAATTCTTGGTTTTTTAAACAAGAATTATAAAAATTTTGATAATACCTCAATATATAAATTGAATTTCTTCATTCGTGTCTTCTTTAGTTCTAGGAACTATCAAATAATATCAAATATTTCTATTGTTTAGTTTATTATGTTAATTTATAACAATTTTTTAGAAAAGAAATTTGCTTTTCCAGTGTTCATCAAAATTCAGTTGAAGATATCAGTCAAAATGCAAAAGAGGGAGCTCATTCTCAAGATTCTGAGAAAAAATATATTGAAGATACTGAAGTAAGTAAAACTTGAATTATAATTTTTTTTTTCAAATTAAAATGCATTTTATAAAAATTATGAAAATGATTTTTTAATAAATTCACTTGCACTATTTCATTATACAAAAATATCACCATTCAAAGATTGAGTTGATAAAAATATTTAATGATATTTAAAGCATAAACTATAGTGAGATATATCACAAAGTTCAAAAAAATCACTAAAACTATGAAAAAGTTTATTAAAATTTAAAACTTCCAGAATTAATAACAAAATAGTTTCTTAGACCAATGTATACTGTCATCTTAGAGTACTTATGAGCTTAGTCTTTCTTCAATTTAGTCCATTTTATATAATATATTCCATTTATTTCTAAAGTATTTAGCCCATTTTATTCTAAAGTAGAGCAATTTTCTAATTTGAAAAATAAGAATATGAAGTAAATTTAAAATGTTATTGATTTGAATTTTAAGTATAACAGCTTTCTAATTAACCAAGATAGTCTAGAAATTAATCAATTTCCTAGATAATCACAAAAAATCAGAAAAATGGACAATTTGCATTTAATATTAAAAAATAAATATAAAAACATATATTTAGATGTTCTATTGTTTATTAGAAAAGAAAATAAGAAATTTATTTGTAGCATTGAGCTCCTTTTAGTTGAAATACTGATTAAGTTCAGACTGATAATTATGAGATGCATCAGAAAATTCCAGAAATGACATCAAAGAATATATAGTATCATTGAGTTATAAATCTAGGATTGATCCTGCGACCTCTAAGATAATGACATCATGCCAATACAATGTTATCAGAATGCAGCATTATATTTCATGCAATATCATCAGACACATGATGTCTATTTTATACTTCATAATGTAACAATAGATAGATGTTAGTCATATTAATAACTCATGACATCATGGTAACCTGACAGTGAATAGCATCATATGTTGTATGATTGTCCATATACAAAAGTATGATTGTTATTTGCAAGAAATTTCTGAGCATTGTCAGTAACCTGAGTAGTAATAAAATATTTGTAACTTGTATATTGGGCTACATTCAATGTATCTAATAAAAAATATTAGCAAAAAATATGAAAAATTTATCATCATGTAGACTTTATTTTTTATGCAGTTCATGGCTTTAATTATTTGTATGTGAAAATATTTTTTTTATGAACCATAATTTAATAAATTACGGTACACAAAATATAAATAAATTTTGTGAATTATAGAATAATTTAATGTGTTTATATTTATTAAACATTGCTAAATAGTCTATTTATAAAATAATTTAAAAATCAATTGATGAATTTCAATTTCCATTAATATATTTTTGTTTTTTCATATATCTTCTCTATTGATTTAGAAAAAACATCAAGGCACTACTACAGTAATCATTCCAACAACATTAAAAAAGGGTATGTCCTTTCGAAGAAATCTTCCAATATATACTTCTCTTGGAACTCATATGCAGGTATGGATAAATTTTCATTGATTATTAATTAAAAAGAATTCATTAATTGAAACTATATAATCAGTTGAAAATTTGTAGACTGCACCTGTACCAGTACATCTTCCAACATTAGAGGAACATAATAAAGATAAAAAAATTGAAGAAAAAAGATTAGAATGGCTATTATCTGGAGTAAAAGAAGCATGCCAGAATAAAGATGGTAAGCATTATAAATTACTGACATAAATTTTCTTTTTCTGAAAGAAAGAAAAAAGTTTATTTGTGGTAACAAACACATTATAGTTTTAAATTAACTTTATATATATATATATTTTAATATGTAATAATTTATATAATTATATTTTTGAATTCAGAGTTTAATGTAATCACTTTATAAAGAACTCACAGAAATCACAAGCTTTAGTCTGTTATACAGGAGGAGCTTATTATAGAGGGGCACCCATCAGAAAGATGATTAGCAATATTTAACAAATTTGTGAAGATGCAATATGATCATAAATTTTGATTTTCTATGGTGAATTTAATTTGACAGCAAATAAAACAAGTCACATTAGTTTGAAAGTTTTTAATTTAGGAAGCTTGTTATTTTTTTCTAAACAATAAGCTTACATTTCTTTGACAATGAACTCTAATTACACTATCAGTTTTATGGAGAGTATCAAAAACAGTTTTATTTTGAAAAATGTCAGACTTTTTGAAATAGTTTTGGTGTTTCCAATGCACTGTAAGCTTCAACTAATGTTAGTTCTCTCTTTGTAGTACTCTCTTCAGCTTCTTTGTCAGATGTGCCTCCATCTACATCCTGTCCTATATTTACACCTGTAATTTTGTGCACAATATCTTCATTGGTAAGAAGCATTTCTGTTAATGCATTTTCATAACATAGAACTGATTCAGCTGTGATATTATCAGTTTCAATAACTATTTTCCAAGTTTCTTTGTACATGAGCAAATGTGTAAGAGACTGGTTACTACCTTTTGCTACAGAATTATCATCATCATGCAAAACATCATTTTCTAGTAATGAGAATCCAAATTTCCTAAAACATTTTTGTACAGCAGTGGCTTTAACATTATTATATACATCAAAAATCATTTTCACAACATCTCTTAGATCAACTGGTTTGTAGGTTGCTTGTTCATAAGCATATGAGAAACAAGGTATTTCCTGTTAGAACATTTAAAGGAGTGGATGATCTCTTGATTCAGTGGTTGCAGCTTGGAGTTGCAGTTTTTTTTTAAATATAAAACTTTGCTATTGGTTAATGCAGGAACATTATTATGGGATGGACAATTATCCATAAACATCAAAATGTTGTACTTTTGTTTGACAAATTTCCTATCAGTTTTTAGGAGCCAGAAATTGAATCTTTCACTTGTCATCTATGTACTGTTAGATTTGTAGTCAATAAGAACATATAATAATCCTTTAAAGCATCTTGAATTTTTTGACTTCAGTAACCAGGGAATAAAGTTTTTCACTACTATCCATATTACTACTATCCATATTGCAGGCTAGTAAAAAAGTAACCCTTTCTTTTGATTTTTTTTCCTCCCTTATATATTTCTGTTTTAAATGCTTAAACTTATTTGGTGTTAGTTTGTAAAACAAACATGTCTTATAAGCAGTGATGATATCACATGAAGTATATCCTTCACAAAATCTGGATAGTGTATCATTTATCCAATCATATACTGTATTTGGATCAACACTGGCATTTTCACCATACAGTTTTAAAAACAAGTCCATTACAAGTTTTGACTCAGTCTGACCAATTGTTGCTAGCTTTGAAGGCTGTTATACCCACTGCAAAAGCAAAGTTCTGTGCTTTTTGTTGTAATATAGACCCAGAGATTTGTATCTGCTGTGCACATGTCTACTGTAACCATAAACTCTCAGCTTCATCAACATCAGGATGCTTAGCATTCCATATACAGAGTGGGCCATAAGTTCATTACATCTTATTTATTTCATAAATACAACAGATATTGCCATTTGTTTTATATCATAACATGTATTGAACATTATGCATCAAGAATATCAGTATGACATCATCATTATTGTAGCACAACTGAATATGATGCCATTCTTTGTGAGACGTTTTGCAATGGAAGCATGTTTCTTTTCTTTAAATGAAAACATGCATTGACAATGGCTCTCTATTTGCAACTCATGGCAATTGGAATAGCAGATACCATAATCCTACAACAAGATGGAGCTCCTATGTATTTTGCTATCAAGTTCAAAAATGCCTTAATGAATTGTTTTCAAACAAGTGGATTAGGTGCAGATTGGAGGCAGCATGGGCCGCATGGCCTGACCTTGACTTGACTTGTCCACTCCAAACAATGCTTTGTAGGGTTTCATTAAGGATAAAGTCAGTTGACAGCACTATGAACTGCAGCTGTTGTGACCAATGCATTCAGAAATTATCACAGAAGATTTTCTTTGCAAAACTTCTCGTTGAACATGATGTCATATTCAGTTGTGTTTTGATGATGGTGATGCTTATACTGATATTCTAGTTCTAAACACATAATGTTCAATACATATTATGATATAAAACAAATACCAATATCTGCTGTACTTAGGAAATAAATGTGGTATAATACGACTTATGGCCCACTCTATACATTTAACACTACTTTTCACACAGTGTAGTTGCTGTTATAAATTTTCTTCTTATCCTTAAAAATTGTGGACAAAGAATTTTTTGGAATTCCAGAGGTCTCAATCTTTGTTTTCAATGTTTTGGCAATTTTCAATATCACTTCATTATTTAATTTTTGTTCCTAAGTCCAGAACTTTTTATTTACTAAATATTACATTACACCAAATTACCGAACACAGTACAAAATACAATTATACTGTATCGAACATCAAACAGAATCGAACTCCATACATAGGCAGCTGAAAGTACAAAGCTTGACACCAATGTTATAAACCTTTGCATAATAAAACAAAAGATGACTAGCAATGACTTAATAAGATCATTCCATCAACTCTTGACTTTAACTGCATTAATAATAAATCTTGCCATTATTCATACTCTCCACAGCAAATATAACTGACATTATAATGGTCCTGACACAAAATTCAAAAGTCATGGAACATTATGAACAGCACAGAATAGGAATTTAAATTTATGCATTTGCAATAGTTATATCAAAGTTAGATGATACACTACATGTAAAATCAGTTTGTAAAACAAAAGTTATTTGTTATAGTGGTGTTCATTATACATATGGTTTTTAACACAGAGAAGATAGGCTAGCCAACCATTTTATGCCAAAATGTTCATTAAATGCAGGTGTTTGATATTTTGGGGTTGATTATAGAGGGTTACAGTGTATATTAAATAAATACTTATTAAATTTAAATATCAAAATATTATCTCTTACAATGAAGAAGAGAGACATTGTAAGAGAGACTAGTCAATTGACTAATAAAATTGATATCATAAAATGGAAGTAAGTCTTCTTACCATAATCCATGAACTGAATTAATCTAAAATCCATTTGACATTAATCTATAGATTTTAGCATAATTTAGTATAATTATTGATATCTGAGAAATTTTTGAATTTTAATAATGTTTTCTAAAATATTACAAAATTTCAAGAATAAGAAATGTAAGATATCAATCATATAATATATTTTTATCATTATTTTAACATATTTTCTTATTGTAATAAAAAAACTCTTGGCAATCAATCTAATTGGATTTGTCTGAAAATGAGAACAATCAAGGAAAGGCAGTTTTTATCTATAAATTATTTATAACTTCTGCTGTACTGAAACACAATAAGAATAATAAAAATCAAGACTTAGCAGATAAAATGTTTCTAGTTAATTCTCGTTTTTTTTTCCTGCTGAAAGTGCTTCATTTTTGTTATCAGTTTTTATTCTCTATTTCTCTTTCATTTATGTTATAGGTTATAAATTTTTAGTATTTATTTTTGTTATTTAAATCATTATCTATGTTGTTACTTTTGTATTCAAATGTTTAATTTTTTATTGAAATGTTTAATTCCAAATGTAAAGTTTAATACAAAATAAATATCATTTTTGCTTAGTGAATTTTTTAAAATTTTAGATAATATTGAATTCTTGTATTATTTTGATTATAAAATAATAGTCTGAAGGATTCTTCATTTTCCAAAATTATGAATGAAGTTTTTCCAATGTGAATGATAAATTCACTTAAAATAAAAAATTGATAAGAAGAAATAAAATATACATTAATTTTGGAATAATAATTAATATTCTAATTTAATAATTAGAATATTAATTATTATTATAATTTCTATTATAATTTGCAGTATTATTTCATTTCCACCAATATTTATTTTAAAAATCTGGAAAACTGAATGATTTTAAAGTAAATGTTGCCATTTTAAAATGAGACATGACTCATCACTTATTTTCTTTTGTGAATTATTTTCTTAGTAAAGTTTAATTCTTATTTCTAATCTTCATTTCTCTTGTTCTTTAGTCAGAAGAGTGATCTGTAACTTTCCTTGGCAAATCAGTTAGAAGAAAATTAGTTTTTATAGTTATTCATGAATAAATTTGATGTGACATTTATAAATGATATGTCACATTTTTATTTATAAGATTATTAATTTTTGACAGGAGTCCATAAAAGCTGTTCTAAGATAGAAAAAAGTTATTAGCAAATCAAGTTTATTGCTTACCCTATAAAAATTTGCATTATATATTGTTTTAATAAATCATTAAATTTTATGATTTGTGGCTTATTTTATTCTTAAGAATTGCTGATAACTACAAGTATAGTAATCATTGGACAGAATAACTAAAACATTATAGCAGAAAATATTTTGTGATATGATATAATCCACTAAAATGATGATTGAATATAGAGTTGACTCCAGTTATAATGAACTTCTATGGGCTATGCTATTTCATTCATTATAATCAAAATGATACCATTCCCAGTATGTTGTTTACATTCTACATCAATTTGATTCTTGCTGCATTTTTTTATTTTTCATAAAAATCTTTTGAAAATGAAATAATAATGTTCAATATAGATCAATAAATATTAATTTTAATTGAATTCTTCAATATTTTATTAATTAAAAGTTAATAAAAGCTATAATTTTCTATTATAAAAAATAAGTCATTTTTTTACTGAAATTAAATGATGATAGTCTAGTTCTTTAATTTTATAATTTCAGTGGTAGTTGTTTTTTGGCTAAATTTCAGTTCTTTATATATTTTCAAGTGGATTAATTATATATTTAAACTTATCATTATTACAGCATTTATTTTAGATTTTTAAAAAAGAATTATCTGTAACTAGCAGTAAAATAATATTTACTTAAAATTTAATGTGCTTTTTTAATAATTACATTTAATAAAATGAATTTATATTATATTTAATGGCATCATTACACATCATAATATGGCATTCTGCATGCTGCCACCATATTATGATGTGTAATGATGCTATTAAAGTTTAAAACTGAAAATTTTTATTTGCTAATTATGTTAATTAGCAATTAGTCAGCATAACATTAGAGAAAATGGTGTTTGTCAATTCTTGAATTAAACAAAAACATGAATTATGATAATACGATGATATTATTGGATTATCTTGAAAATTCTGATTGATTTAGTTCAATATTGTTTTTATTTCCTCAATAATTTAGTTGAATTATTGTATTTCAAATTTTGAAAATCTATTTATAAAATCAAAATATATTAACATTTTTGGGAAATTAATAAAATATTCATTAATCAATCATAACTTTGCAAATAATTTACACAAATAGTATATAATTAAAAATTGTGATCTATTCTATTAATACAGTGACATGAGGATCCAAATTTTCCTTTAATATCACATTCTTATCTAACAAGAAAATGGCAAAACTTGCATGGGCCAATTTTTGATAATTTCCAGTAAATTTGATTCATTTTCCTTCTGTGTGTCATTTCCCAAAGTGAGTGCTACAGTTTTTGTCTCTTTTACAAGAAAATCCAAATTTTGCCTCTAATATAAAAAAGCTGTTTTGTTGGCCTTTAATAACTCTGTGCTAGAATGCATGCCTCTGATGTTTGTGGTTGTAGGTTTGTGTCCTTGTTTGCGTTTTTTATTTTTTGTGATAAAAATTTTTATTATAAATATATAAAAAATAATAATTTTATATATAATATGTATAAAAATAAGCAATTAGTAATTTATCACAGATAAATTAATCAGAAATCAAATCTTAAAGATTAAGAATATAAAAATGACTAGCTATTTTATTCAGTTTTTTATGAAAAAGAAACTGTCATCAAAATCTTCAGCATTATCTTCCAATTTGGTCTCTGCTTCATATGCATCCATCAATTCTTGTAATCCAGAGTCTGTTGCATCAGCCATGTCTATATCAGTTGACTCTTCTTTCAGACAGTAATAAATTACTAGTTATTTGTTTTTATATATATTATACATAAAAATTGTTATTTTTTATTTGTATATTTATAACAAAAATTTTTAGAGGTATCATTTGTGTGCCAAATTTTAAATTTGGGTTTTCTCATAAAAGAGACAAAAGTGATAGCACTCACTTTGGAAAATGACACACAGAAGGGAAATGAATCAAATTTACTGAAAATTATCAAAAACTGGCACATCTAAGTTTTGTTGTCTCCTTGTAAGAATTATTCTCATATCTAAAGATGATCTTTTTGTTAATTAAAAAGATTGGTGTTATAAAAATATACACAAAATATTCATTTCAATTAAAAATATTTGTAATTTAAATGCTAAAACAAATGATAAAAATGTTATCAAGATTTCCCAACTAATGATGGTCCAATTTATAACTATGATTATTTACAATGAAAAATTCATAATAATTAAAACTGCTAATCAGTGATTTTTTTTGATAATGGCATCTGACCTGCTATATAGCTGAATAATTACATGAATGAATGAATATATGAATGAAAACAAAATAAGTAAGCTTATTCTGTTTTCATTCTGGAGTATTCATGTTTAATTTTGGGTCTCATATATTCAGATTTTTTTCAGGAGGGATCCAGGCCTGATTTATTCAACCCCAGTTTTCATTATCAACCCTTACCATAGATGTGGATGGTCCATGATGATAATTGTAATGCTTTGCCTCTTAGTATTCAATAAGAAGGAAAGTGGCTTATAATTCATTAGGAAAAATAGCAACCATATCAGTCTTCAATGCTTTTTTAATTAGCTGTGTTTGTTTCAGTTCAAGAATGTTTTTTGAAATGTTTGCAATGGAATCATATATAATAAATTAAGTCACTTTAAAAATAAGTGTTATACAAACCTTTCTAACTGAATATTCAATATTTCAGAAAAAAAATGAAAATTATCCCATTTATCAGTATCTGTAACATACAAAAGTAATGTCACTTGTTATGGTGATTGTAGAAATCATTTCCAGGCACTATGATTACTTTACTTCTTTAAATTGTATTTATTAAACTTCTAATCAAATCAATTCTAATATTTAAATAAAACTAATTAAAACTTTAATTATTCATTATAGTGACATATGATTTTAGTAATTTTTCATTATAAGTCATTATTAGCCATATAATGCTTCACATATACAGCAAGATTCAAGACAACTCTGTAATATTCCTTTGGATGATAGTATTTATGATTCTAAGCCAAAACAGTCATATGAACATGGGTATTATTTCTAATGATAACAGAGATATTCTGGTTATAATGCAAAAAAGGCACCATGCATAAGGAGGGATAGAAATGAAAGACAAGGACCTGAACATGAATATTCTATTGACAGTTTTATTGCTGAAGTAATACAGAGGTAAATGTGGCAATTCTTACAACAGGTTTTCAAAAATGCCACCATTTGTGTCAATGCATTTTTCAATGCAGATCAGAACATGACTGGTTGCTTGGCAAAAGTTATCTCAATGACATCGACAAATTTCCAATTTCAGGATGCATTTAATTTAGAAATTCCTGATTAGATTTCAGGCCAAGGCAAATTTTTAATTTCAGGAAATTAGTCAAAATTCTAGTTTAATTATTAAATAATAGATGGCACCACCTTAGTCCAAATTTAATTAATTATTAATCCTATAGATGGTGGCACTGTAGTAGAAATTTAAATAATAATTATTAATTGACAGTTAATTCAAAATTTAATCATTAGGGGAGTTAGTGCTGATTAAGGATATTTCGATTACATGATTAATCCCCTGTGTAATGGATGAATTATGATTAGTTATCTGCCTTGAGCCAAGTCTGTCTGCCCGAATAGTGCCAAGAGGGCCCATGGCTAGATTTAGCCCATTTGGGAGTGCTGCTATCGGCTAGGTCCAATAATTTCTAAATTAAATGCGTCCTGAAATTGGAAATTTGCTGATGTCGTGGTAGTCTAACTGGTAAGGTGTCGGGACAATAACCCGAAGTTCCTGGTTATTCCAATGTTCCTTCATTTGATTAATAACATCCATTATGCAAATGATCAGTTCATCATGTGTATGCATTCTCATACAGTAAATCTCACTCTTCATCCATTCTCATAAACAAAAATTTATCAGTTTTGAGAGTTACTATAATTGTGTGAGGTCTGGCAACTATAGTGACTAGGGAATGAGATTCCACAACTGGTTCACTTATTAGGAAACATGTGATTGAGATGCTGGATAATACTTCTGGTATAATGGGACATGATGCTCCATCATGTTGCAGGTACATATGATATTGCATCACTAAAGGTGGCTGTTAGTCTTTTTTAGCTGTTGGGTAGTTCGTTTTACAAGAAACTTAAGTATCTTTCTCCTATCAAACATTTGTTGAAAATAATTAATCACTCAACATGTCATCAAGCATGCCATAGCAAATGTTGACAGAAAATCTTGTTTGGAAATTAGTTTCTACAGTGCCATGTGAATTTCTGTGATTCCATAGATTGCTGTTTTTTGTATTATTCATTCCACTTCTAGGTGAAAGTATAAAAATAGTCTCATCTATGAAAAGTATGGCTGGCAGTACTTCCCTGTTGTACATGCTTCATGGAAAAGAATACAAACTGTCTCGTCCATTGTGCACCATATAAAAGTTTGTGACACACTGAGATATGCAGAAATCCATTGTGTCTTTGTTGTCAGGCTACATTGCACCATTGCCACAATGTTCTCTACTTCAACATTTTGTACTGCTGCACATTCCGATGATATATGCACACTAGGAAGATTTCCTGATTCCTATAATGAGTGATAGTGAAAAGATATATCTGAAAAACAGCTTGATTTGGCACTCTGCACAATGGAAATTGTCACCAGTATTCTTCAGTGGCTGCACTAGAACTGCCATTATAGTACCATTACATTGATACCATGTCTGCATATTCTGCATGCATGAAGATGAGCAGCATTTGTAATGTGACACTTCACTAGCAATATTACAACAGTCAAATGTACTTCCACAATATATACTCACATTTACATTATCTACAACTCATTCAGTTATTACCAGATGCCTCACTTGGTACTATTAATAATATATGTATTCAGTCATGCAACTGCTAACTACTGCTTGTATCTCTGTTACTGTTACTGTCTGTATACTCATGTTCATATGATTTTTTTTGACTTAGAATCATTAGTACTTTAACCCAAAGGCATGCACACCATCCCAACTGCATTACTGCACCATTATTGCTCCTAACTCTTAGCAATATCTCTTCTACCTTTATTTTTTCTCTTATTCATATGTTGGTCTTCTAGTTCCTCCTGGTGAATCCTTACATGCATCTTTCCATGCTTCTTTGGGTTCTTACTAGTTTCTCTTCCATATTCTTTCCATGTTTCATAGGCATACATCTTTTACTAGTAAATATGCACATGTTGAAGAATTTTCTTTTGAATCATATTGGCATTCTGTTGTCCCTTGGAAGTTACTGTATCAGCTGCATGCACATCATCCCAACTGCATTCTATGTTGAATTTCTCTCATCTATTCTCCTTTGTATTCTTCCACCTTTCAATTGTCCAGCCTTCTATCATCACTAGTTGTAGGATTACTTCTGTGTTGAACATTACCTTTGTCTTTTCATAGTTTATTTGCAGTTCTATTTTCTCACTTTGTCTTCAAGTCACTTAGCATTTCTTGTGGTTCATTTAGTGTTTTGAGTGAACACCAAGTGAATTACAAGAAATCTACTATGTCATCTGCAATCAATAGAGAGTGTCTCAACTACTTGAATAGTTGAGATATTCTCTATTGATGTTAATTGTTTTGTGTTCCTATCCAGTTATTTGTTGGAATATTTCTTCTAGGAAGGTAGTGAACAGATCTATGTGAGATATGTCTCCTTGATGAACTTCTCATTGGATTTTTATTTTCCTATTAGCTTTATATAATCATATTATGACTGTAGTTTCTTTATAGATTATATACAGTAGTTCTATGTACTGGTAGTCTCTTCCCTGATTATTTAATGCTGTTAGGATTGTTGCTGTACATACTGAATTGAATGCTTTCTTTTAGTCTATGAATGTCATACAGAGTGGGATATAATATTTTTTGTGTTTTATTAGTTTTATTAAAATGAATACCATGATCTATAATTAACAAATTTTTAATAAATAGAATTAAAAATATTGATACCAATTACTAAAAAATTGGACTTATTTTTGCCAATAATTTAGCAGAATGAAGATTTTGAGAATTACATAAATTTAAGGCAATATTTAATGAAAATTTATAAATGAATTAAATTGCCATGATTGGCATGTTTATTGCCATATTATGCTTAAATTTGAAGATCACTTGACATTTAGTGGCTCTGAAATTCAAAATAAAATGGCAAGAAATAGATTAAATGGGTACTATCTATCATAAACTATTATATTATAGTCTCTATAATTATATTTATGCTAATGTTTTGGAGTGTTTTAATAGAATACTCAAAATGGTAATGACTCTTGTATCCAAGAACCAATTAAAAATTTTTTACATTGGAATAAATGGGAAGTGAGTTTCTGATTTATGAATTTTCACTTAACAATTTTTAAGATCCCTATATAGGTTTATAAACAGGGTTACCCATACAGGGTGTTTCTAAACTATATGTCATAAATGAAAAGGCAAGTAGAGGGGACCTAAATAAGCATATTTTGTAATGGTATGTGAGTGCGGAAATGCAGCAAGAGGGCGCTGTTGAGTTTGATGGATAAAAGCGCTTTGCTGGCTTGAATCGCCATTCCCCGCACAGATTTTGAGCAACATGCCCAGATTTTATGTGCCTGGATT